>PVIJ01002486.1:0-159414 GCA_004024925.1 Scalopus aquaticus | reverse complement strand
AAAAAAGAAACAATCCATTTCTTCTAAAAAAAAAAAAAAAATGTAAGGGCCTCCCTGGTGGCGCAGCGGTTGAATGCTGTAATGTGGAGCTGTCGGCAGCGCGCGATGCGAGTTCGATGCCCAGCCGGGGAGAATCCCACATGGTGCGGCAGACCTCTCCTGCCTCGCCCGCTGCTCCCCTCAGCAGTGTACTTCTGATCTGCCTGTTCTGCTCCCCACTCTGTCTCTGGTGAACCCTCTCGCCGCCCAACGCCTCTGGCCTGTACCCCAGCTTCTGTGTATAAATAAATAAATCTTAAAAAAAAACGTAATTCCACTAGAAATCTGGAGAAACAATGATATAATCCACTTTTAGCTAGAGAGTGGACATACTGTTTACTAGGTGAGATTATCTACTTAAATTAATTTTAATGCTGGAGTACCTTTTAATCTGCTCAACACTGTATATTTGGAAAACTGTCAGGAGACAAGTTGCCTTTTATAACTAACTATTTCTCAAAGGTAACAGTGGAGAAATAATTGTTTCATTGGTTCTTCACTGTATGTAAGCATGTTTTGTGTCTAAACATTTTTAATTTAATATGAATTGTTAGATAGTAAAAGAACAGATTCCCAAAAAAAAAAAAAAATCAGTATATACAAGTAATAAAAACAGGGTGAGCTGAGTCACAAATCTTTGCTTCTCTGATGGCTGCCTCATTCCATGCACACTACAAGAATTTACAAGAAATTTCTAGAATCTTTGCTTAAAGTTTTAGCAAAGTAATAGCGAAAACCAAACATTAAATTGGAGAGTTAGCACTGAAATTCTTTATCACGTTCTTACAAAAACATAAGCTTTTACCAGATTTCTATCATTGTCATCCCAGGCTTGATCCAGCTCATTACATATTTTCTAACTTGTCGATGTGCTTCTGCAGCTTCTCGAAAATCATTCCAAATCTCTTCACTAGCTTGGTCTAAAGCCTTTTTTTCTTCACTTGTAGTTCTCCAAGCAGCTGTTCGCCTTATAGAGTAGGCATAGCATAGTATTAGTCATTTAAGAAACAGCAGAATAACCATAAAAGCTGAGAGAAATAAAAATATACTAATATTAAGACATTTTAGACAAAAAATAAGCTATAATTCAGTTCGTTTATTAAATGTCAGCAAAGTTTCTGAAATGCAAATAGCCACACACTTGCAATTAACAGAAAGAAGTACTTTTTAAGGCTCTAAGAGAAAAAAATCCTCAGAGATATTTCATTTATGGTCAGAGGGACTAATGCCCTGACATACAAAAAATGACATGAAAAAAGAGAAACCTCAGGAGTCCAGAAACTAAACAGATTTTGAGGGGTGGGGGAGCTACCCTGCACTCAAGGTAATATATACCACTTTAAGAGACTTCAAAAGAGCAACTAAAAATTACCATTTACTTGCCAATAGGGCAAGAAAGGAATCCAAAGATGGGATATATACATACATACACACACCTTCCTCGAAAACATAAAATACGTACTTTTGTAGGACTTTTTAAACTGCATATTTATTAAAGGTTCTATTTCTTAAAATATGTAACTCACGTTTTAGAAATATTCAGTATCTTATGAGGGGATCCTATGCTTCCACTTAATAAGCACTGTAATTCAAAATTTTTAGAATGAAAATCTTTTAAAAATGTGTTATACCTTTCATACACTCATTTGGAAGCAATAAATTTATATACAGTTTACAACTCAGTGATCACTGAGGTTTAAATTATAATTACCATATGGCCCTTCAAAGGAAAACTTTACTGAATTATGCTATAAACTACAGGATTTAAGCAAATGCCCCAAAATGCTCTGAGATTTTCTGTGTATCACTGTCACATTCATTATGATTATTACCCACTCTTGCTGTTACTTGTATGCCAATTTCTAATACTTCTAACTTGCTACAAAGCCCAAAGCAACTGTCCTATAAGAACTTAGGACATAAGCATTAAAAGGCTTCCTGGGCTTGTGTTCTGCTTGGAAAATTTTTTGACTGTATCTACTAATATCGGATAACTAAAATATTATACTACCATCAGTTTAAATTCTGTGTTAACTGAAACCCTAAGTACTTAAATGTGTGTAATTTTACTTTCTTAAGAATACTGAAAACTCAATAATCAAAGGGTCCAAACACCCTCAGACTAGAAAGTAAAAAGGTAAGAACCTTTAAAAAGTATATTCTTAATAAGGTCAAACTTTTCAGCTGTCATACACTTACAGTTGCTCACTTTGTAAGACATTCTCCGGATCTCTAGTTATAAATCCAACCCTATCTCTCCCACTAATCCAAAACTCTTTCCTGGGAAATAATTATCTGAATGTTTTAAGTATTAATCATTTTCAGACATAAGGGTACCACCTATACTCTCAATTTTTAAACACTATATTCTCAGCAATCATTCATCTTTACATGGGCCATAATTCTGGCACATCCAGGAGAGCCACACCTGGTAGTAAAGGTTGAAGCACCCCTTGTTTCACAAGCCAAAGATCTTGTGAAAAGTAAAAGTGTCAACAAATATTTACTCTCTACTGGTAAGATAAGAGATTGTATGCACGAGGAACTGATGGAAATCATGCATCTAGGGTTGTGAAAGTGTAACTGATCATTATTAACTGCCATTTCTCTTTCCCAATCCAACTTCAGATTATTTGCAAACCCATTCTTGTGAGTTAAAACATAAATGTAATTAAATTTCAAATGCTATTTTGCTACATCTTAGAATCAAAACATGACACAATAAAAGTGCCCAATACTGAAATCAAGAGCTCTCACATGAACAACCTACACTTCTGAAGGTTACATGGTGACTCAAAGGCAATGATTCCTTAAAAGATTTTGGAATTACTGGTAAAGAACGATCAATCAGAAATTTGGTTAGAGAAATTCTTTTGCTAAGTTCTGAGTTAAATGAAAGTCATTAGTAATGTTCAATAAACAAATTGCCAGGTTCTGTAACTGTAACTCCAGGTTCAAACAAAAGACAAAGAACATTATAAAGGAATTTCTCACTTTTCCTAAATTTGATCTTTGGCTGTTCAGTCTATTGAACAACAACAAAAAAAAAATAGAAATGAGTAAGATATGACAAAAATAAAATTCTATGCTCACAACAATTATTCCAAAAGGCAGCTAACAGAGGAAGGGCAAAATACTTTTAAAGTATATTACCATGTTATAAAATAAAACTACCAAAACAAGTGTTTGTTTACAGAGAAAGTCAATTCCTCACACCTCTTCAATACATAAGTCTTTGGTATTTCATCATTTTTACCACTGTTTTGCATTAAGAGCAGAAAAATATAAGTAAAACTAAAATATACAAAGGTATCTGACTATTAATTTCAAATAGTCAAATGTGTGACTTCAGTTCACATTTCTGAATCCACTGTATGGATAACCTAAAGATAACCATATTTTCAAAGATCGTGCCATATTTACAAAAACTAAGAATGCGTTAACTCAGATATAATCATAGATGAAGACATAATACCAATTTCGTTCTTTGAACACTGGTACTCAAAGGGAAAAATAAGACATGTTTTAAGTCTGTCTTTAGAAGAAACTAAAGCTGATCCCCAATCAGTAAAGGGAAAACTCCTCTTACAAATGTCAGTTAATAGAATGAAAGAATTAGAAATTCACCATTTTGCAGTTCCAGTGAAATAACTGACAAAGATCACCAATGGGTCAAAGTAAGTCAAAGTTTGCTGAATAAAAAGATACTCCAATGGTACCATATCAAAGTACCCTACAGATTACTTGGAACTGCAAAAAGAAAAAAATTCCCTTTAAAAGTGAAACAGCTCGCCGTCACCACATTAACCAAGTGACTAAATAAATTAGAATAATCTGACACTATACATCAGCTACAACAGACTGTAACACAATCTGAAGCACATAGTATCATTTATACCATCTCCTTATCAAAAATGCTTAATCTAAATCTCATCTTTTACAACTTATTCCATTTTACAGAAAATGCAGGAAGTTTAATGATATCACAAAGGAACAACTGGTGAGACCCCAAACAATGAAACTTTTTAAACTACCCAATGTCTTAAAAAATCAATGCAATGAAAGAGAAGATGGTAATTCTAACCATAAGCAATGTATGAACCTCAACTGAATCTTAGAAAAAAACCAAAAAAGCTAAAAAAATATGTTCCAGGGACACCTGGGAAGAAAAGTCTTAACACGAAGGAAGTACTTACACAATACTGGAAAATTACACTGGTCAACAAATGTTTACAAAAGTCATTGTTACTGAAATAAAATTAGTCATTTCCTATCAATTTGTATGTGCTCAACACGAATATGACAAATTCTAATTTTGGGTCTAGGTTTTTTTTTGGTAATCTGCAATAAATGGATGTTTACATCACGAAATGCATGCCAATAGTAATAGGCCTACGGTTAATACCTGTAAAAAAATCAAGTCATAGACTACTTCTTAGATTTCTTCGCTTGTCCAGGAGCATCTCTGGGGAGTGTCCAGCAGCATTGTAGTGGACCATTTTCCCTGGTATCTTTGTTCCATTGATGCATTATCTTGATGAAAACGTTCGCCATGTTCATCACTAACCACACCACAGTTTTCCGGGAAGAAATCCAGATGGGAATGAAGGAAGTGGATCTTTAGAGACATATTGCAGCCAAGTTTCTGATACTGCATCAGCATGTCTTCTACTAGTTTCTAGTAGTTTTCTGCCCTAACATTCCCAAGAAAGTTTGTAGACAATAGGCGAAAAGCATTCCATGCTTGTTTCGCATCACCCTGCAGCAAGGTGTTGAACTGGTCATCTTTGAAGAGCTCTCAAATCTGAGGACCCACAAAAACTCCCTCCTTAATCTTTCCTTCGCTGAGTCAAGGAAATTTTTCATGCAGGTTATAGGAAAGCTGGCGGTCCATGGCTTTCACGAAATTCTTCATCAAACCTAGTTTGATGTGAAGGAGTGGTAGCAGGATTTTGTGAGCCTCAACCAGAGCTGGGCGCTGGGTAGGCTTCTCTCCAACTGCTACATTTTGTCTGCGAGTCCATTCCTTCTGCAAGTAGTGCAATTCACTTGCTTTGCTATTCCACTCACATAAGAAACACATGTATTTTGTATATCCCTGCTGCAGTCCCCTTAAAAGGCCAACTAGCTTCAAATTACCACAGATGTACCAGCTGTACCTGTCACACTCAATTGAATTCAGTAGCTGCTTTAAGTTATCGTATATCTCTTTCATGTGGACAGCATGCGCTACTGGAATAGATGGAAGATGGTTTCCATTGTGCAAAAGCACAGCCTTAAGACTCAGTTTCAAAGAGTCTAGAAATAGTCTCCATTCTTGTGGGTCATGAGTGATTTCTAAGGCATTCATGAGGCCCTCAATATCGGAACAGAATACCAGAGTACTTTTCTTTCTGACAAAGGCTCCAACTGCTGGTGCTTTCGATATAAAGGAATTGTGACATCTTCTTCTAGAAGAATCCATTGTTGGAGTCTTCATCCTAGCAATTCTGCCTTGTTCTTGGGTAAGTCCAAATCATGAACCAGGTCATTTAGTTCTTCCTGTGTTAGTCTGGGTGGAGTTGATGATGCACCACAGTGAAAATATGGATCACTGCATGATGACAGAACAGGCCGGCCCGCCCTTGTCCTCATCAGATGAATCAAGAGAATATTCTGCTGGAGATTCTGGAATAGGAAGTCCCTTACCATGTGGAACTGGTCTCAATGCAGACAGAATGTTTGGGTAGACTATTCTCCACTTCTTTTGCTTCGTTATTCTGCCGGAAAAAGGAGGAACCAAGCAGAAGGCAGAGTCTTTCCTGTGGTTGCTTGGCTCTTTCCACACCATGGGGACTGTGAAGAACACTGATGGTCTTTTGCCATTTAACCACTGTGAAAGCTGTGTTGACATGGAGCTCAGCATCTATGCAGGGCCCAAGGCTTGTCTTGGTCACCAACCTTTCATCCGAAGTCAAGATGATAAGCCTTCTTCACTTGAGAAGTGATACTTTTCTTTTGGTTGGCAAATGTCACTTCCCCACAAATAGAGCAGAAATTGTCCACATTATTAATGCACTTTCGAGGCATTACTATACTATATTGTGCCTAAATGGATAAAATCCTAACAGTTCTATGGAACAGTAGCCTTAAACTGTCTCACACAAAGTGAAATACTTTCAATGCTCAACCTTTCCAACAGGGCTTTATAGAGTGCACTGCTGACGACAGCTTACTTCAGCAGCCACGTGGCAGTAGAATTGCATTGCATCATAAAATGATGCAATCAACTCTGGATTATGTGTGCATGATGTTATTATGCAATGCGATGCAATATGACATCATTCTAGGCTGATTTAGGATGTTGCTGCAGTCCTACTGGATAAATTCACATGGTGAAATACATAAAATGAATTATATGAAATATCTTCAAAACGAGAGCTAATAAAAAGTTTTCAGGATTATATTCATGTTCAGCACAGCAAGATACTACAGATCAGGGTCTTTTTAAGTCAGTAACAATCTCAATGTTGACCAGTGTAATTGCTAATTTACTTAGATGTGACCATTTGAAGAATGTCTACTGGGAGAAGTTTGGCTTTTTTTTTTTTTTTTTTAGGTTTTTATGTAACTTTAAAAAAAATTTCTTTATTTATCTATTTATGCATACAAGCTGGGGTGCAGGTCAGAGGTGTGAGGTTGTGAGAGGGTTTACCAGAGGCAGAGTGGGGAGCAGAACAGGTAGATGGACCAAAATACACTGCTGAGGGGAGCAGCAGGCGAGGCAGGAGCGGTCTGCTGTGCCATGTGGGAATCTCCCTGGATGGGCATTGAATTCGCGCTACAGCTGTGCACAGCTCCACAGCTCTGCACTTATCCTGTCGTGCCACCAGGGAGGCCCACATTTGGTATTTTTAGAAGGATTACCAATAAAAAAAATAGATATATGCAGATAAATGATATGTGATAACATAAGAACTATTCGATTTAGGTATAATATTCTTTTATCCTTACTGTACAAAAATTTGATTATAAAAGTTGAAAGGGAAAGATATTTATCCGAATATACATACACTAGTAGACATGCAGAAACAAATCATACATCCTAAATAAGGACTAAACAAATTATGGTATATACACAGATGTGCAAAATTAGTCATTCAGTCATTAGAAATATTGTTGAATTTCTTTAGAAACATGGAAACAAATCTTTTTTAAAAGATTTTACTTACTTATGCATTCAAGAACTAGGGTGTAGGCCAGAGGTGCAGGGGGTGAGAGGATTCACCGGAGACAGAGTGGGGAGCAGAACAAGTGGATCTACTGAAATATACTGCTGAGGGGAACAGTGGGAGAGACCGGAGAGGTCTGCTGCACCATGTGGTTTAGCTACCTGGAAAGGGGACTTAACTCATGCCCCAGTGGCTGGTGATACACCTTGATAGTTGAGACTTTAACCCCTGCACCATCAGGGAGAACCAATGTGGACACAAATTGTAAAAGGGGTTATAAAGTTACTTGTAGTATAGTTCTAACTTAAAAACCATTTCTAGGTCTTTATGATACACATTTATACAGATAGGCTTTAGAGGAACAGCACCATGTTAAAGTAGTTTAAATTCACTGAGAGAAGGAAATTGCCCCAAAAAAAGTTCTACTAAATTTAGAAACAGGGTACCAAGAATTCAAAAATATGGGCCTCCCCAGTAGCGCAACGGTTGGGTGCTGTGCTGTGGAGCTGTTGGCAGCGGCGACTCAAGTTCAATGCCCAGCCGGGGAGATTGCCACATGGTGTGGTGGACCTCTCCTGCCTCGCCTGCTGCTCCCCTCAGCAGTGAGTGTGTTTCTGTCAATCTGCCTGTTCTGCTCCCCACTCTGTCTCTGGCGAACCCTCTCGCTGCCCCACGCCTCTGGTCTGTACCCCAGCTTGTATGAATAAATAAATAAATCTTCAAAAAAAAAAAAAAGAATTTAAAAATATTTCTTCATCCTACTTAGGGTTCCTAAATGACAATATTTTATTCAGATCTGATTTTTCACATTGATGTGATGAATATATTTTACATATGGTGAAATAGAATGAGTTTAAATGTTGAAAAACAGGAAAATAGCTAATTAAAATAATGCTAGAAACAAAAGTACCAGTCATAAAAACTGGCGTTAAAAAAATGTGAGACCTGGGGACCCCCTGGTGGCGCAATGGGTTAAGTCTCAGCCTATGAAGCTATCCGCAGCCACTGTAGCACGAGTTCAATCCCTCACCAGGGAGATTCCCACACGGTGCGACAAACCTCTCCTTCCTTGGCCACTGCTCCCCTCAACAGTGTACTTCAGTCAATCTGCCTGCTCTGTCTCTGGTGAATCCTATCACCACCCCACACCTCTGGCCTACACCACAGTTCTTGTATGCATAAATAAATAAATCTTTAAAAGAAAAAAAAGTGAGAAATGCATATAGAACGTCATTTTTTGAAAGGGCAACAGTGGGCCTCCCTGGTGTCTCAAGGGGTCAAATCTCAGCACTATGAAGCTATCTGCAGCCACTGCAGCGCCATTTCGATCCCCTGCCAGGGAGCAGACTCACATAGCACAGACCTCTGTCTCGCCCACTGCTCCCCTCAACAATGTATTTCAGTAGATGCATCTGTTCTGCTCCCCACTCTTGTCTGTGGTGAACCCTCTCACCCCCCCCATACCTCTGGCCTACACTCCAGCTCTTGTATGCATAAATAAATCTTAAAAAAATAAAAAGGGCAATATCCATCAATGCATGGTACATGTAAGAATGTTCATGAGGAATAAAATATCCCACAAATTACTAATTATGAGGACAAAATAGTGATGATACACTACCAAACCTAGATACTTAACCAAGTGATAAAACTGACATCATCTGCCTCTAACGCAGACAGGATATGGTATCCGCAGACAAAAATGCACAAACTAGGGCCTCCTGGTGGTGCAACGGGTTAAGCGCAGCACTAAGAAGCTATAGAGAGCTACTATAGAAGGAGTTCGATACTCAGCCGGGGAGATTCCCACATGGCACAGACCTCTCCTGTCTCACCCACTGCTACCCTCAGCAATGTATTTCAGTAGATCCACCTGTTCTGCTCCCCACTTTTGTCTTTGGTGAATCCTCTCACCATCCTACACCTCTGGCCTACAGCCCAGCTTGTATGCATAAATAAATATTTTTTTTAAAAAAAAGCACAACCTACTCTCAAATAGTTCAGAAAAAAATAATGTAATACAGATTCACTGATAACATCTTTCACATTTGCCTTCTATTGTTCTATTTTCCAAAAAGAAAATGGAACATGGAAAGTTATTAATGTATTGTACATATTATGTACAATTGGCATACTCCACTGACAAAGAAAATGATAAAACAAATGCAGCAAAATGTTAAAGAAAACCTAAGTTTTCTTTATTTATTTACCAGCCCTTGGGGCCAGCCAAAGGTATGTGAAAGTTCTTTCTCACAGTAAGGAATGACTTCAAAACAAAAAGTTAAAATAATGCACTCATCCTGGGAGGTAGTCACATAGGTGAATTTTTTGTAACAATTCATGCAATTTAATAAGTTTATTAAAAAAATAAAAGGGAAGATATAAAACTATAATACTTTATCAAATCTGTAAGAGTACTAATGCTGATCCATTTGCAGATAGTCAAAACTGGGTATATGAATGTCCAAAAATACTGAGATCATTAAAGAGCAAACACAACCACAGTATCTTAAGTTTTTTTTTATTTCTCCAGTTACAGTATATGAAACTGTTTTTAATATATAATCTAAGTATTACTGCAAGAGGTATTATAATATCAAATATCTTCCTCCACTGTTTCAAAATCAGAAGCTGTTCTACCTACATAACGTTTAATTTACAGCAGAAACCGATCATAAGGAGGGGAAAGTAATTTAAGATTTACAAAATCTTAATATTTTCTTATATTAAACACAATTCGAACGTTCCACAATATTCATGTTGTTGAAATTTTTAACGTTAACAAGAATAGGAAATCAATGGCCTTCCTCCACTGTGGCAATAAGCATATAGCAAAAGAAATAAAAATATCTCATTCACATAAAGAACAAAAACACTTTAAGAACTCAAAAGAAAGAAACAGGACCTACCTGGAGAAAAAATTTGAGTAAATAGGAAAACATACCACAACAACAAATAAGATAATGTGACAAAGCTAAAACAAAAATCATAAATCTAAGTGCAATTCTGATCAGAAATCTAGCAAGGGCATTTCTCTGTAGGTGTTAACACTTTGTGGTCCGCTCACGTATTAGTACGTGTTTTTGTCACCAGTATCATGTGGCTGCTCACGTATTAATATGTATTCATCTAGTCTCTGGTTTTGCACGCCACGGTGGATTTATTTGGAACTATTAGGAGCTATTTCTTTGATCGTATTCAGTCTAGAAGCTTTACACATTGTTTTGGTGAAAGTGTAAGGTGTTTTGTGAGAGATACTATAGTTTTTTTAATATCCAGTAGTTTAGGAGTTGTGTGTGCTTTATTGAATGCTTATACCATTCATGCGGTGGCACAGAAAATGGCCAGCCCCAAGGGCTGGTAAATTTAAAGGGCACCGGCACACAAAGTGTTAAGACTTTGTCACTGCAAATAGCTAAGAAAAGAGTAAAGAGGAACTGTATGGTGGTATATGGCAGAGGAGAAAGACTTGCTTTATCAGAGAACAAAAAAATATTATAGTTTCTGATACCAAGTCAAAATAGAATTAGGACAGAAATAAACAAATAGATCAACAGAAAAAACAATACAGAGGCTTAATACATTATAAATGAGAATGAAATGCTCATCTTATTATATGAGAATACATGACATTATATGAGAATACATATAATATATTATATTATATGAGAATACATTATATGTATTCTCAATACATTATATGAGAATACATGACAAAGGTGGTCATTCAATTCAGTAGGATGAATTATTTTAATAAACAATTCTAGCATAACTGTCTACCTCTCTGAAAGAAAATTAGTTATCCCAATCTTAAAACATTCCAGACCAATTAAAGATGCAATAAAGTACAAAATAAGGGAGCAAGAAAATCCAAGGCTGCTAGGAACTCAGAAGTATAAAATATGGATACACACTGTATTTAAAATTTTTAAATTTCTGAAAAGCAAAAGAATAAAGCCAAGAATAAAAAAAATGTTAAAGTCACTCGCAGTCATAAACTGCATATAAACAAAAATATTAATATATTTTTGATTCAGCAATCCCACTCCTGGAAAGCTATCATATAATAATACTGCCAGCAAATTAAGGCTACATCACAAAAGTACATACAGACACACACACACATATACATACCCAGAGAGATGTTTATTGCATAAGAGTTTACAGTGGCAAAAAAATAACTGGAGACAAAATGAATGCTCATCAATTAGTAAATAGAGGACTAAAAGTATGGAACGGTCACAGTATGAAATATTATGAAGGCATTCAAAAGAATATCAGAGCTATTCTGATTGATATGGAGGGACCTCCAAGAGGTAGTACTGAATGAGAAAAGCAAGGTACAGTTAGTGTGTGTCTATGATTCCATTTTTGTCAATGACCAAAACACTTCCCCTTACATAAACAGACATAGATGTACACATATGAGCATAGAAAAATATGGAAAGCTACCTGCTAGGTGGTTACATGGGTCTGGAAGGTAGGGAAGGAAGAGGGAACAAGCAAAAAACAAAAAAAAAAATTAAAAAGATTATATTTAAAAATAAATGTGATCACATTATAGGTACTATGAGAATTTATATAATTAATGTAAAATTATAGGTGTCTGTGACATTTTAAAAACGGATGTTTTAAGATAGGGACAGTGACTGATGAATTCAAATGCAAAGGAAATATGCCAATGGCATAAAACTACAGAATTATACAGACTTATTCTTTATGAGTGCTAGGAATGAAACTATAACATCATGTTCTTATCTAAGTTTAAAGAAAAACGATGTCTTTACAGATCAAAAAAACAATGCTACAGTAGAAGCTTTCTCAACCAATTACTGCAAACATTGGATTAACCAATGCTAGATTCCCGCTGTAAAACACACTGACCAATGCTTACTGTTTTGTGAATATTAGTGGCTGACATATTTCTACTACCTACAGAATACACATACTAAGCTAACACTTAATGCTAAACTAACACTTAAGGCTTACTATGTGTCTGTTACTCTTCTAAGTGCTTTACATATATAATTATTTCTCACAATCACCCTTTGAAGTGCACATTTTAATGATGAGGAAATGAAAGCAGACATAAATTAGTTGCCCAAGTCACAGAGCTAATAAGTGTCAGGTGGGATTCAAATGCAGAGTTTGGTTCCAGTTTCCATGTTCTTAATTCTGCATAATGCCTCTGAGTGTTTAGGAGTTGTGCATAATGCCTCTGAGTGTCTGCTGACCAGCTTGAACTTATCCTTTTTCTCAAGAATCTGGTGAATCTGTTTCCAAATCTATTTAAGCGACCTGTACTTGTTACTAATAGTTTCTTTATATGCTACATAAAAGAATCGTTTCTATGAAAACTCTATTGACTACTCTTGAAAAGTCTCAATAAAGGCAAGTCATCACAAATACTTCTGTCAAATTAAGCATAAATAAGAATTATTAAGTGGTGTTGGGGGAAAAAAAATAAAGATAAGCATTAGCCCTCAGATTATTCAGATCTTGCTCTTTACAAAAACTCAAAATGGCATTTGCAGAAAATGGACGGACATACAATAAATGCATCCAGTTATGGAGACAGCTTATGGGCAAAAAAGTGGAGCCCAATGCAAATCAGCAGTCAGTCAAATTTTCAAGAACAGTGAAAAATGAATGTTTAACTTTTCAATAAAAATATCGAAAAATTTTTGTGTTCCTCATTTTAACATATTTTTTTGATTAACTAACTAATGTTTCCAATTATCTTAAGATGGCTTCTACTGTATTTTCTCTGCCACAAATTCACAGGCTTTATTTATAAGACAGTGGTGCAAAGTTCTGAGAATAAACAAATCTGCTTTACTGCTAAGCTACAACTTTCAAACATCAAATTGGAAGTAATTTTATGATTCTTACCCATCTTGTGTGGGTGGGTACTCGCATTCTTGTCCTTTGGGAAATACACCATTAGGATACAGGTCACATATTGGAACAGAGGGAGGGTCTGTTTGAACTTTTGCTGTGAGATACAAATAAAGCATTAACTTCTGTGGTTAAAAATAAAATTCATCAATTTTCGTTACACTTTTTTCCAGTTCCTAACGGTTGTTCTGATTTCCAAGAACATTCTTGTATTGTCACCTTACAGTTAAAAACAGAAGATACTTCATCACACTGGCCACCTCCTCTAATTTACTGATGCTTGAGAAAAGAAAACAGCCAACTTCTCAGAAGTCCAGTATATATTTAAACGATATATGCCTTGGCAGAAAGCATACTTTTATCATTTTTGTCTTCATACTAGAAATAGAACCGCAAATGGCTTTCACAAATAAAATTCAAAAAAACAATGAGAAACTAAGAAGGAAATCCTACAGCAATAAAGGAAAAACACAAATTTGTATCTATTAATAAAATATGTGAAAAACTTATTTAAAGGGTATACCAGATATACAAGAATATACATACCCAGTGTTAAAAGGACTTAAGGTAGCCATATATAAATTACCATATACTTGAAAAAAGTTAAGAGTACTTGGCACATGTTTTAAGGATATTATTTCCCAAACTACATTCTAAAAGACTCCATTGTTCCCCAAGATGCTTTTATAAAATATCCAGATTTTCCTTCTAAAAGTTTTTTAAATACCTAAAAACTAGTTACACAGTTCTTATTATATTAAGAACTACCTTTTTAGTAGCAAATGTTATATCCAAGGAATGTAAAATAGTTGTGTCAGAGCTAATTTATGCAGAAATATGATTTGCAATGACCACCTGCAGCATTTCCCAATTACTGACTGCAAATACATGGTTTTTCTTATTTTAACTGGTCTTATGAATTTGGCCTTAAGTTTTAACATGTATCTTGCTCTTTTTGTTCTGAAATGGGGAAAAAGGATGCATGTAAATAAAAACGTGTCCACTTATTCAGTGAAACATTTATCTATGGACCTGTGCCCACATATAATCCAGACATTCAGTATCTCATGAGCACCAACTCCTTTTTCTCCCTTTACATGATGTCTTAAAAGTTTTCTAGGAGCAAGTAACTTGAGAAGCACTGATTAAGGTTACCCCTAAGAGGGAATATTAGAATAAAATCAAAAAAGATATTAGAGGTTATCTAATTTAGCTTCATACATAATCTAGAAAACCGCTAATACCCCTGACTAGATGGTTCTGAATTCTACAAAGAGCAGAAAGTCACTACCTCCCAGTGATGCTAGGGGCAAGACTGACATGCCATGAGAGTAAAAGGATCTATTCATTTGGGGAAGGCTGGAAGTGTTAGAAAGCTCTTCCTATAGTAATCTGTCACCCAGTTAATTTCATCTGCTAGTTACAGTTTATTATTTGCATTTGATTCCTCCCTCTCTCTGAGAAAACATTTCAAAGGATATAGTTCCTAATCACGTTCATCCTTATTTCCCAACCTTGATACTCCCTTTAAAGTAGTATTAGAAATGACATATTAATAGCCAAATTAAAGCATAATTAGTATATACACTGCTCATTCTGCTACTGAAAACTTTAAGACTTCTTGCTAATTTGGGCTCACATAGGACTAGCATTCAAAATCTTTAGAACCCTGTACTAACTTTAAATGTCTGTCTAATTCCAGGTTATTAGAATTCACCTAATGTCTCAGTTTTCCCAATATTTTGAAGTCTTTATTAGAGAGAAAAGAGAATACATAATCAAAACATCAGAGTCAAAGTCTACCTTTAACCACTTATTAGCTGTGACCTGGACAAATGACTAAATGTGCCATACCTCAGTTTTCTCATCTACAAAATGAAGAACGAGATGAAATTTTGGATAACCTTTCAAAATTATAATGTACTATGTCCAACTTATTATCTAAAACCAAATAATCTATAATGATCTGTATTGCAGTTATGGTTAACTATTTTTAGAATTCTTTCACATATAGTAGATGAGGAAAATGAGGGAAGTAATTATGTGTGGATTATTCAGAAAATGATTGATAGTCTAACAAAGATAGTCTAAAATACACAAATAACATCCAAAGTAAATTAAAGAGCAAAAAAATCGAAGCATAAAACAGAACTGAAATAATGCTAATACAAAACCACAGATTTGGCTCTATGCCTTCTAATAGCCAATATAAGGAAAGCAAAGTTATTTGCATAGCCCATGATGTTTCTGAGATAAAACACCTCACTCAGGAAAAATACAATCCTTTTGATACTAACACCAGGCAAAAAAGGGTCTCTAAAGACATATAATCAACAGTAAGTTATGTAACAGTATATTATTATAATCAATAATATCCTCAGAAGAGGCACAATAAATGACTTGAAGTACTTGCAATGCCATCAGACTAAAACATCTATCAGTGGAAGAATTCTACCAATGGCAAATACAAAGCCAACCCTAATAGGATCCTTGCTGGTCTACTTCACAGAAAGCAACTTTAGAGCAACCGGACAAATTCTCAGATATCATTATCTCATAGGCAAACTTTCAATAACTTTTGAATGGAAGGAATATGACATCGTAATTCCTGGATGATTCCTGAATGCAAGTAACTCTCACTAAATACATTCTATGCTAGGGGCAATACAGTCATCCATTGAGAGCAGAAAACTAACAAGGAAGGAAACCCATCTTGTTTCCACTTAGAGACATTATGGGAACAGCTGAAAGAGCCAAGAACCTTCTTTGCAAATAATTTAAGTATTTCTCTCAAAAGAGATAAAAGTGAAAGGCAAGTCCCCAGAATTCTGATTCATAAAATTTTAGCATAAGAGATTTTAAAGGAAGCTATAACCGGACATTCAATGGTCCCCAGTAGCCCAAAAGGCATCCAAGATTAGAACTTAAGTGTTCTGGTTCTTAGCCCAACTTTTATTCCCCAGTATATTACAGTCTCCCCTTCATCTCCTCAATAGTTACGGATTCCTAAAGATATCTGCTTATGCAATTTATAGAAATAAAATACAAATAGAATGATATTTTAAGTGAATTTGAGAAAGTGCAATATATATGTGATTAGTAACATTTCTTCTTATGTATAAATATTAAATGAGACTATCAAATATTCATCAAGAATCTCATAATTTCAAAGCTGGCAGGTAAATGCAAACTATGTTTAGCCTATTAACCACACGGTGGCATCATTTTAATTATCGCTGACAGAATTATTATTTGCATTACTCAAGTTTTAAAATATAATGGTTTTAGGAACTCAACCCTAACTTGGAGTAAAATGCAACCACCTTACTATTAGTATTCTCTAGCTGAATAACAAAGACCATCAAGGCTGTTAAACCAAAGTACTTGCAAAACAGTTACTAGTCTCACTAAATTCTACCTCTATTAATAAGTCCAAGTTTCTTTCTCTGACATATACCAAGGTCTTCAGCAACTTTAAAACTGCTAGTTAATAACTACATCTAATGTATTAAGTAAGATCAACTTAAGTCACTAACGTCCTCTCTTCTTCTTCTTCTTTTTCTTCTTCTTTCCAGCTGCTCCATCTCCATCACCATCTCCATCTAAGAAAAGACAATTTCAAGCACATATTCATTTATACCTCTAAGTATAAGAGGAACAAAGTAAGCAAGCACAAGCAGACAAGTACACACATACAATCCGTGTGTATGTATTTAAAAACACCAGTTTCTTTTTTACTGAGTTAACACTGGTTTCCAACATTGAGTAATTTTCATATATACAACTTCACACCTCAACATCTGTATGCCACACCATGCCCACCACCGAGGTCTAATTTCCACCCATCACCATCCAGTTGATCCCCCGCTACCTGTTTCACATGCCCTACCATGTCCCTCTGGTAACCATCACATACAATCCATCTTAAATAACAATTCTCTTAGAAAAGAATTTGTAGACTACTAGCTTTAATGTATCAGATTTAACTTGTGTGATCAAACATACCAGTAAACTTTATTTTCAGTTATCCTAATAAAGCAATTGTTGAATTATTTTTAAGAATTAAGAAATATATAAAATAGCATCCTTTTTTAAAAGCTAGGAAAAATCACTAGTGTTAGCTTAACAGCAACAATAATAACAATAGTTTACATGAGCTTTCAGTCAAACATATTTCATGACACTATGTAGTCTTCCAAAGCTACTCCATGAAGTAACAAGCAATGTCTAAGAAATGTATATAGGATAATCTCAACTGATAAAGGACAGAACTGAACCAGGATTATGACACCTGATTCCTTATGCAGTGAGGGGTATTCAGGGTTTCACATTTCAAAATATCTTTTCCTGTATACTTGTTATTAGAGAAAAGAGTTATCTTTTGGGTCAAATTATATGTAAAAATCACAGGTGATATATACTTTTCCTAGGTTTATGGTTCTCAAATTCTCAAAACAATCTGATGCCCCAAAATGGGCTGAGAACTATATTGAAATAGTTGGCAAAAAAATACCCCAAATAGTTATGATGTGCTTATCACTTTTTGTAGTATTTTCTCTGAAGCCAATGCCCATACCCTTGAACCCTGCATTAAGACAAAGGATACCATTACAACAAGATCTAACAAAATGAAGACTTACAACATTTTAAATAAAGGTATTCAAAATACACCTGTCTGAATTTCCAAAAATGCTGCTCAATAATTTCCAACAATCATTTCTGAAGTATGCTAGTCTACCCTAAAATACACTGCTATGAAATAGGGATGAATAGGATGCTTTCCAAATTATTAGAAATCTATAAAAACACGCCCACCATGCAGTATTCTTCTAAATGTATAACCTAGGATTGAAATTCATATCCATAAAACATGTCAATGACTGGTTACATTTTCTGCTAAAAGGATCCCTTTTTACTCTGGGCTCAATAAAAAGAAACCCAACAAGAAATTTTCTCACCACACTACCTACTATATTCTTCGGTTATAATTATCACAACAGAACTGCTGACCCCTACTCATCTGTGAGTTCCTTATTTAGAGACCATTTCTTAAATTAGTATCAAGCATGTGGGGACTATCTTGTTTATAGATTTTCTCACCTAAATTAAAAAGAGAAAACAGCAGTAGGAGACAACACAATGTAGCACTTAAATGAAATGAATGATATGAAATCACCAATACATGACTTACAAAATTGCAATTCCATACTTCAGTCTTATAAAATTAACACACTGAAAATATAAATATTGCTCACTTGCCCATTATCTAGACTCCAAAGCCTAACAAAATAAAGTGGAAAATTTTTGAAAAACAACATGCATTTTCTTCATGTGTAAATGCTATCTAATTCATGTATTCTGGACTATAACTTTAAAAGTAACCATCTTCATTCAGCCAATAAATGTCTGTTGAGTTCTTAAAAGTTAGGCAATAGGGACAAGAGAATAAACAAGACAATCTGCTCTGGAAGAACATTCAATGTCAAGTATACAGGTACATGCACCAGATTCAACCTAAAAAGAAATGCTTCAGGATATAAAACTAGTTTTAAATACACAATAAAAATCCTTCAAGTTTTGTGATCTCTGGCAAATTATTTAACCTCTTTTAATCATAGAGTTTGTCTTCAAAATGGGATAAGACAAACTTTGATAATCATCTTTCTGAAGCTACTTACTTATCCAATGTCCAAGGATATATTCAGTACAGAATAGTAGCCATTTATTGAACTCTTGTGCCACGATGGTTGTACATCCAGAATCTGAACACTGACCTACAACAAGGTGCTTACAGTTCTACCCATTATACCATGCTGTAACTTATGTTTTATTTTATATGTCTTTCACAGAACTCCAAGATATTCTTAATAGGCAGAGACTATATTTATTTCTGAGTTAGCACTGTGTCTGAATCAATTACTATCTGTTGAATGAAGGGTCTCCCTGGAGACACAGGGGTTAAGTCTCAAAGCTATCACTGCTTCAGCCTGAGTTTGATTCCCTGCCAGGGAGCTGACCCACGTATAGCACAGCAGACGTCTTCTGTCTTGCCCGCTGCTCCCCTCAGCAGTGTATTTCAGTAAATCGGCCTGTTCTGAAGCTCCCTACTCTGTCTCTGGTGAATCCTCTTGCCCCCTGTATCTCTCTCTGGCCTACATCCCAGTTCTTCTATGCATAAATAAATAAATGAATCTTTTTTAAAAATTGCGAAGAGAACACAGGAGAAAAATCTTCATGACCTTAAGATATAGTAATTATTTAATTTGGATAGGAAACAAAAAGCATCACCCATAAAGAAAAAAAGATAAATTAGACCGCATTGAAATTAAAAGCTTTTCTGCTGCAAATACTATCAAGTGAAGACAATCCACAGCAAGAGAGAAGGTATCTATAAAATATATATTTAATAAAGAACTTGAGTAAAGAACACATAAATTGCAACAATTCAATAAGACAACAAATAACCTGACAAAAATGTAAGCACTTCACTGGAATTATGAAAGGCACATAAAAACTGAAAAAAATGTTTAATGTCATTAATCATTACCCATTAGGGAAATGCAAATTAAAATCACAATGACCAACCAGTACATACCCACAGAGTGCTTATGAGGACCAAATGTCCTGGAACTCTCAACCATGGCTGACAGGGAATGCAAAATGGCACAGGAACTTTGGAAAATACTTTGATAGTTTCTTATAAGGTTAAACATAGAATTACCAAGTGACCATGAACCCCACTAGTAGGTATTTACCCAGAAGAAATGAAAACAAGTCTACACTAAGACCTGGAGAAAATATTCAGGATAACATTATTTGTAATAGGCAAAAACTGGAAACAACCCAAATATCCATCAATTAGTAAATACATAAAGAAATCTGAAATACAGCAATAAAAATGAATAAACTACTTACATATTTGCAACAACTACGTGACTTGCTAAGTGAAAATATGCTAAGTGAAATAAGCTAGACACAAGAAAAGCTTATACAATAATAATTCCATTTACACTGTAATACCGGAAAAACTACAGGAAGAAAATGTATTAGTGGTTGTTAGGGGTCAGGGTGTGTTGTTAAAGAATCGACTAAAAGGGGGCACAATGGAACTACTTCCTGGAGATAGGAATATTAAATAGAAATAGTCTATGTCTTAGTTGTGGCAGCTATTACATACTGCAAGCATTTATCAAAACACAACAAACAAAACACCTAAAAAGGTTTGAGTATATAGAAAGTATAATTTTAAGAGCACATTCTATTTACCCTAATACCCTAATGTAAACCATGAACTTTGAGTAATAATGTCAGTGTAGGGTCAACTATAATGAATGTACAATGAGGTGAGGGATGCTAACAATGGCTGAGGCTGTGGGGGGGGTGGGGAATATATGGGAAATCTCTGTACACTCTGCTGGGGATAACATTATTTGTTCCACTCAGTTTTGCTGTGAAACTAAAATTGCTCTGAACTCTGAAAGTCTTATTTTTTAAAAATGGTGAATGTTATCCTAGGCAAATCACACCTCAAAAAACCTGACCCTAAAATGTACTGGATGAGCTACTTCTAGCACATAACCAATGTCCACAGGATTAACTTTTTACGCCAATACCCTGTAGTTTCAAAGTAACCACATCTAAAATTAAACTCAATGCCTCTTCTTTGCTTACAAAATCCCTCCCCCAACCTCTTAACCAGTTCTGTCCCTAGTTCACTATTTCAGACAAGAGCACCAACATTCTGTCACCGAACTTCACTTCAAAAGCCTAACAGTCTACTTATACCTCTTCTTCCATCTCCCCAGATTCAAACTCTAAGTCCTTTGAATTTTGCTTCCATAGCCACCAATCCATGGAAAAGAATCTTTCTTTCCATCCTTATTTTTTTTTTAACCACCAATGTATTGATTTTTTTTAAGATTTTTTAAAAAAGATTTATTTATTTATGCATACAAGAGCTGGGGTGTAGGCCAGAAGTGTGGGGAGGCAGGGGGAGGGGGGTTGTAAGAGGATTCACCAGAGACAGAGTGGGGAGCAGAATGGGCAAATCTACTGAAATACACTGCTGAGGGGAACAGCAGGCAAGACAGGAGAGTTCTGCTGCGCCATGTGGGTTAGCTGCCTGGCCTGGGATCAAACTTGTGCTGCAATAGCTTGATAGCATTGTGTCACTAACCCCTGAGCCACTAGGAAGGGCCTTCCCACCAATTTAAATTATAATTGTCACATGCCTGGGCTATTGTTCGGTGGCCTCCAAAATGATAGTTATGTTTCCTGTATATTTACTCCTTTCTAGCCTGCAAATATATGAAAACCACTTTTTCATAACATTCTTTTTAAAATGTTCAAATATTCTCTTAATAAGTCATCTCATAGAACCAGTTTTCACTGTTCAATGCTTTGAATACTTTATCTTAGCTTTTTCTTACCCTCAAATGGTCCCTTTGTTTAGTTTTATTCAAGCCCCATTTCTTACAATGAGCCTTCCTCTACATTCAAGCCCACAATTCTACCTCCAAATTTCAATAAAATTTACTGCAGACACTGAGAATACCTTTTCACCTCTACATTTTGCCTTTTTACCATACCATTAATGTTCCTTAATAACAAAAATCCTGAGATAGGAGTTTTCCATACCCTAAAAGAGCTCACAAAACACATTAAAGTATTGGTTGATGTTGATATTTTTTATATTATTTTGATATTATTGATATGTTGAAATGAATTAGGAAAATGTTTAGCCCAAACTGGAGAAAACAAAGATACTAAAATATTCCAACACTGAAGGTTGCAAATTTTCCCCTCCAATGTCAAAAGATTCACACAACGTTGTGAAAGTGCAATGAACAAGGCACACATTTAAAGTTGAGCACTGTGATATTCTACACATAGTGGGTCTGTAGCAACCAACTATAGTACCTTGAATTTTTCAAACTCCTTTCTTGTTAAGCACCCAAAATATGTTCATAATCTGAATCATATACCAAAAAAGGATGGACAAGAGATTTGCTTAGGGAAGAGGAAAAAAACAATTATTCCCTGGTGTCTTTTTTAACCAAAATTTGACTGTAAGCACCTTGAATGCAGAGCACTTCTTTCTAAAGACAAAAAAAGAAACACAACTATTCTCATTATACTAACACAACAATTACAGTCTGTTGCTAATGGCTGAAATGCATAAAACCAAACTGGCAATGCTTAAGTGATTGTGGTAGGTAGGTCAAAGCTGTAACTGAGAATAGAACTACTCTATCTCCCACTCTGCCAAAGAGGCTACAGAATTATAATAGTTCTTACCTACTCTCTCCTTACACCATTTCACTGACAGCATCAATTCCTAGAATTCCAACATTTACTATCTTTAAAGAAATCTCATCAAAATATCACAAAAAGCTAGGGTCAGGATATTTATAATATGTTCTTCTGCAAATAAAGAGGCAGTTATGATAGAGAATAGAAGGAATAACTTTGGATCAGGTGAACGCTTTAAAATTCTGGGCCTATGCTACTGTGTGACAGTGGACAAATCACATAATCATCATTTCCTGAAAAGAGTACCTACTTTGCTTGGTTTTCTGAGGGTAAAATGAAAATGCATTTTGAAAGTACTCCAGGATAAACACTTTACTTTATAATAGTTATTCAATGAAATGTCAATTAAATAAAGTTCCTCAATTTATTTTGCTAATATCCAGTACTTGGCTTTTTACCAAGTACGTGTTTTTTAAAAGTAGAGATCTGTGCTATTTGAGCAGTCACTCAACATATTCAACTTTTCAGAGTTCCTAAAAAATACCTTCGATTTACAACTGAAACTTAATGTCAAATAAGTAACACAACAGCAAGTAATAGACTAGATGGGAAAAAAGTAGATTTAATTTAAAGAATGTCATTTTTCTTGCTTTTTTAACTGAAAATCAAATTAACCATTTACCTTCATCGTCATCGTCTCTTTCTTTCTCTTCTAATGCTTGTTTTTCCAATTGTCTGGCTACCTCATCAACAGTGGTTCCTGATTCTTTACCAGGTTCCTGTTGCCCTGCTGATCAAATAAAATAGCATAAATCTAATTAAGTACTTTCCCACTTGAATATGTTCTAAGGATCTTGAAGAACACACAACTTCTTTACTGATAAGGTGTTCAGGAAACAAAAACAGAACCACTATGAACACAGTAAAATTTAATGACAGAAAAATCTTTCATATCTAAATGTTGTTCATTCAACGACATCCACTGCATATTCTATGTTAGCAGCTAAAGGATTAAAAAAAAAAAAAGCATTAGCTGGTCCCTGTCCTTAACTTTTTAAAGTATTCAACAAACAACACATATTTTAGTTACCAAATAGGGAAGCATTTAAGATAGGCAATAATTTGTGAAAGCCATAATAAAGAGAGAATTTCTGTGGGACACTTTGAGGGCCAAATTGTCAAGCTGGGCTGGGTAAAGTAAAAATAAATAGGAAGATACTCCACTGTTAAAAATGAAATCTTGGAATAGCTTAGTTTAAGACCAGGTACCTGCTGTGGTGAATCTAGCTGTAGGAGCGATATTGTGCATAGAATGAGATAGTGAAGAGACATTCTGGCTATTGTGAAGGATTCATATTAAGATATACAACTATTGAAAAAAATATATTAGTCGGCTGAACACCTTAAAGCACAAACTAGGGTTTAGATTTCATCTGAAAGCCAGGAGCAGCCACCAGACTATGTCCTGGATTAAATTTTGCTCTGGAAGTGTCCCAGCATCTACAAATCTTAAATACCACCTAAACAGAAATTCAGAAAGAAATAGATCAACATTCTCCAATGTCTCCTCAACTCTAAGTTCATCACTTCTGGTATCTTCATTTTTCTCTCATTTCTATGGCTTATTTTAATTAGAAACAGATAAAGAAAAATTTTTCCTAAAACGGAAGCTCCTGTGCAACAAAAAAGTGACTGCTCAATAAATTTTACGTCTTTACTTATAATCCAAATGCAAAGTTTCAGCTGCTCTCACTGCCTTAGCAGTAAATTAAGAGAAATTTACAGCCACAGAATATCTAGACTGCCCGCAAGTGGCTTCACAGTTCAGATCTAAAAGCTTAACGATGCTGCGGGATCAGGCAGGTGAAAATTCGCACCACACCACACGTTGTGCAACTACTACCGAGAAACATGAGCGCGTGGGCATACACACACCCCAAGAGTGCAGCCCGTAACAAAAACCCCTCTGTAAAACCGGTTGGTAGCGGGAAGATGTGGTCAAGGAACTAAGACTTGCCCACTCCACCCCCACCCTGGACGAAAATGTTCCAGGTTGCTCCAGCAAAGAAGCGGCAGTATGGGTTAAAACCAGGTTTTTGAAGAGAAGGCCAAACTACAAAGAGGTAAGGACGGACCCTGGGCACGGCTTCAAGTCCGTTGCGCCGTCAGTGTGGGAGCTGAGTTCCGGCAATACAGGGGCTCGGGCCCAGCGACCCCAGAGCCACCTCACGCGAGGCTGAGGCACTTTTCTCACCCACCCCACCCCCACCAGCTCCCGAGTCCAGCTGAAAAAGCCGCCGCCTCTCCTGAGGTCTGGGAATCTGTAGTCCCGCACTGACACACGCACAGGCCTGGCAACCAGTTCGGTCCAGAACTCCAAGTGCCCACACCCTGCCAGCCCTCGGGGCCTGAGCCAAGCCGTCCGGCCATCCCTGGGAGGGACTGGAAAAACAAAATTCCCTTTACCTGTGGCAGCTCCTTTACTCTTCTTCTTCTTCCGTCTTTTTTTCTTGGCTGCCTCCTCAGCCGTAGAGGCAGCTCCCTCGTCCCTGTCGTCTGGCTCCAGGTCACCATTCAGGTGGCTCCCGGAGGACGCCGCATCCTCCACGCCCGCCATGTTGCCCGACAGAGCGCGAGAGAGTGAGACAGAGCGGCAAAGGCCCGCTCCTTCTTCACCCATCTACACCAGCGACGCCGGAAGCTGCTCTCGATGGTAGGCGTAGGGGATGCTGGGAAGGCGGAGGACTGGACTGCGGGGGCGCGCGCGGTTGGGCGCTGGGCTCGCCTACTGTCCCGCGCGGCCGCCACGCTGCCTAAAGCGGGGCGGGGGCGGGCCTGGCTGCGGTTGGCTGGGACCGCACTGGACACCTTCCTCGTCCCGAAACTCCGCATTCCCGGGGCGAGTCTGCTGCTTAGGGGCAAGTTGGAATCCCAAGTAAGCGTGAGCCCGCCCTGTGGACAGCTCCGCTCGCGAGAGGGAGGGGGCTTCTCTGCTGGAATGAAAGTTTTATATTCGGTGTATTATAGGAGCAGGAAGCGAGGCCAGGGCTAAAAAAATGTGTTTATTCCTGTACACACTCCGTGTTTGTGATTGAAAAGGACTGTGTTGTTACTGAAAATTGGAGCTCAGGACGAACTCTCCACGAACTTAAGAGGATAATTTTGGAAACTGGAATTCCATGTTATTTAGCTTGTGTTCTAGACTCCCGACGGTTCAAGATGAGACCCTTCCTCCCCACACAAACTCCTCCGATTTTCCAGTTCTTCACACACACACACACACACACACACACACACACACACACACACACACCATACAGGTTCTGACACACCAGAAAGCAGCCTACCCCATTAATGCAAACATTATGAAATACACCCGAATGTGACTGAATTTTGCCTATTTCTTTACTTCAAATCTTTTGTAGTATAAAACTACATTGTCTTAAGGGTTCAGGCAGTGCTTCTGTAATCCTACTAAAAACTCTCGTTCCTTTACATACCTGTATCTCTCTTGATATATATCCCTATTTACACTTTTAAGTTATATTCTGGCAATCTAAAAGTAGAACAACATAAAAAAATAGAGGTAGCTATACTTAACCACAATTTCTAAAATGCAGGGTCTGTCCCATTGTCTGCTTCTTTAGTCTTTCCACTCCTTTTCTTCTTCTAGCTCTGAACGTTTTTCTGACCCTGGAGCACTGCACACATGGTTCGTTCTATCTGTGCTGCGCTTTGGCTAATACAGTCACCGATTTCATACATCCATCCAATTATTCAATGCCTAATGTGTGCCTAGATCTGGCAATACATAGAACAAAAATAGATCTAGTCCTTGTCATCATGGAGGTAATTAACATAAATAGCATTAATCAGTCAATAATGCTAATAGAGATACATTTACAACTAGTGATATGAGAGCATATTTATAAGGGTTTTTTCCTAGACATAATAATCCAGTCAGGTTTCACTAATGAAGTGGCACTTAGACCGAGATCTGGGAAAATGTCAAGGGTAGGGGAGAGTTTTAGGGAGCATATTCACAGCAAAGGGAACAGTAAAGAGATTATATTTAAAAAGAATCATGGATTCTAGTATGAGTATGGGCAGCTCACATATCACTAAATGACCGTTCATATGGGCAACTCACATATAAAAATGAATACGAGAAATCTGTACCTTCAAGAAAGTTTACCATTCAATGAAACAGACATGAATAATGAAAATATTAATACATTATTTTTTTTTAAGATTTATTTATTTAGGCATACAAGAGCTGGGGTGTAGGTCAGAAGGGTGGGGTGATAAGAGGATTCACCAGAGACAGAGTGGGGAACAGAACAGGAAGATCTACTGAAATACACTGCTGAGGGGAGCAGCAGGCGAGGCAGGAGAGGTCAGCTGCGCCATGTGGGAATCTCCCTGGCCAAGAATCGAACTCACGCTGCAATGACTGCGGACAGCTTCATAGGCTGAGACTCAACCCAGTGTGCCACCAGGGAGGCACCGATGTTAATATATATACTTGATTTCATTTATTGTTTTTTATTTCAAGGTATCCTATCACAAAGCTGAGAATTTTTAAAGGGTCTAAATGATCTTCAGATTGGGAGCAAGAATGTGGCTGATCAACCTCAGGAGAAATCAAAATTTACACTTTTTGAAGATAAAACTACTATTAGAAACTTTTTAACATCCTCATAACAACTTACTACATCAAAAATGTCTGCTAGATTTTTTGTGAATCTTTCTAGTTCCTTTTTAAGTATGGAAACACTTGGGCCTGACTACTATTTCGGACCCAGTCCAGTAGACAAAAGATCTTAGGAAACAAAACCTAGAGGGTTGATGAATTTTAACAAAGGGATGCTTGAGATGCAAGTTGATGTACAGAATTATCACTGTCAAAAGAAAGTTTGTACAGTGGGGAAAAAAACCTGCTACAAGAAAATGAAAATTCCTGCAAAGGTATTGTAATACTACTTCACTCCCTTTCGTTTCTGAAAAAAATAAATAAAACTTCAAGGTACTACTGAAAAATAATACAAGCCCTTGCTGGTGGCATGGCAGTTAAGTCTCAGTGCTATTGTGCTATCGCTGCTGTGGCCTGAGTTTGATCCCCGCCACGGAGCTAACCCACTGTGGCTCAGCAAACCTCTCCTGTTTTGCCTGCTTCTCCCCTTAGCAGTGTATTTCAGAAAATTCACCTGTTCTGCTCCTCACTCTGTCTCTGGTGAATCCTCTCAACACCCCTCCCCACACCTATACCTATGGCCTACACCTCAGTTCTTCTATGCAAAAACAAATTTTAAAAATTTTTTTTAAAAATGAAGAAATTGAATGAGATAAAGGAGTGAAAAATGTTGGCCTCAACTCTAAAGAAAAAATTAAAATCGTGATAGCCGGCATTAGGAGAGACCTGTTAAGATGTTATTTTTGATGACAATATTGTTGAGAATTTATGAAGAGGCTGTGGTTGGAGGACTACAGAGGGGACATTGTATTGCAGAAACATTTCTAAGTACTAATGAAGAATTCAGCTCCATCAAATATGGAGAGAGAGGAATCAAGAATGACACCCAGGTTTCTGACTTGACTCCCTGAGTGGACAGCCATATCACTCCCTGAGATAGGGAATATGGGAGGAGGAGGAGGTGCAAGGGAAGATAAGCTCTGGACATTTTAAGTTTGAGGTGCCTGCAGGGCATCCAGGAAAAGATATCTAGTAGTCAGTTAGAAATATGGACCTAGAGATAAGAGGATTGAGAGTTATTAGCGCCTAGGTGTGCTAGAAGGCCATGAATGCGGTAGTTCAGGGAGAAAAGGATCAAAAAACTAAACACAACCGAGAAGAACACTAATGTTTGGGGGTGGGGGCCAGTTATTCATTTGTGAGGACTGTTGTAAAGACAGTTCTTATTTGTAAAGACTGTTGAGACTACAAAAAAATGGTGGGACAAGAAGGAGAAAATGCTTTAGAGAATAATTCCATGGAAGTGTGGAGACAAAAAGCATTTTACGAAATAAAAAGTCTAGTCACCTGTGAGAAGAAAGACCAAGTAGTATGAAGTCTCAAAATAGACCATTGATTTCAGTCACTAGGAAGCCATTGGTGACTTTAATGACACCAGCTCAAGGAGCAAAGAATCCTTTATCTCAGACCCCTTTCATCAGCGACTCTTGCAACACCCTCTACATGTGTTTTGCTGCAGCAGTGTTTTCCTTTTGCCTTCTGTAATTCTTTCCCTTGTGCAATCTCTGGTCATTGTTCATCTCATGGTTCCCTCCTTAAGTTGTTCTCTCCCTAAGAGTTGCTCTTTGCCTGTTCTCATGGAGTCTTTCCTGGCCACACTTCTCTGTGCATCTCTCTATTTTGTAAAATCTGATCTTGCTCCTCAGTGCAGTGACAGTTCCAAGCTATGTTCTGGAAAGTGCCTCCTGACACTCACTTGTTCATTTGCTTCTCTTCTATTAGGGATCACAATTCTGTGTTTTCTCTTGACTAAACCCTAAAAATATTTATTTTCACCAGTTTGGCAGCTGTACATGGTGGAAGTCCAGTTCAGTTACTATAGAATAATTGAAAGTCCTTATTATGATCTAACCCTTTCATGTGCTAGATTTTCCTTAAGTGCCTGGGAGACATTGCTTGAAACTTCATATTTCAGAATGACACAGTAGTAAAACTGACTGTGACTTCTGTGTTTGTGAGCAAGGCTTTGTCAACTGGAAGTTTTGCTTTAACGCTAATTGATGGAAAGCAGACCATATATATAGGATCCTTGTAAATGACTCTGTTAGTTGTCTACCCAGAATTAATTTTAGTTTTTCTTTGCTAACTTATATCTGCTTTGGTTCAGGTGTCTACCCTTGTCTGCCTAACCAGGTGAACCTGTCCTTAACTTAAAGGTTAACTTATCTTGAGTGAGATAAGGTAAAAAGCAACAATTTCAATCACTCTTCCCAATGATTTGTTTGGGCATAAACATGTGTTGCAATTTTGGTTTATAAGATATTAAGAAAACCATAGCAATCTTCTGGAAAAGACTTCCTAAATAAAAAAAAAAAAGACAAAAGGAAATATAGTCTCTTTTCTTTTTCTTTTTTTTAGGTATTTTCAAGTCTAAGACTAGTCCTGGGAATGAAATCTGAAGAACAGGGAAAGATGCTGGGTCCTTGATGGTATTATTCAGCTAGTGAACTGGAAACCCCTAGCCTTGTCACTACCTCCACACATGTATTTTTATTTAAAGATTTATTTCTGTATTTTTATTTAAAGATTTATTTATTAACGCATGCAAGAACTGGAGTCTAAGTCAGAGGTGCAGGGGGTGAAAGCCTTCACCAGAGACAGAGTGGGGAGCAGAACAGGCAGATTGACTGAAATACACTGCTGAGGGGGGCAGTCAGCAAGATAGGGAGAGGTCTGCTGCGCCATGTGGGTTAGCTCCCTGGCAGGGGATGGAACTCATGTTGCAGTGGCTGATAACAGCTTGATAGCTCTGAGACGTTAACCCTTGTGCCACCAGGAAGGCCCCTATACCTCTATATTTTTAAAATAAGGATTTCTGATACTGATTAAGTCATTCTGATACAAATTCCAGAATGTAGAGGACTTGGTGCTCTTGACCCAAGAATTCCAGTTACATTTCTAGAGGATGATTGATATAAAAGACTTGTATGGAATTAAGTGGTCTTAAGACTCTGAATAGAACTCTAATATAAAGTTGCTTTGGGGTTAGAACCAACAGATCTCTAATATTCTTTGTGTCTGAAAGTTGGCAGCAACTGATAAGACAGAAAGTAAGTACTTTTTAAGGCACTAGATATTTTCAGGTACCTCATTTCTTGAAGTTGATAGGTCTGCGTTGGTATGAATAAAAACTAGAAATTAGATTCTCCTGTACGTCTCTGAAAAATGTAATAATTCATATGCCTTAAAATTCACCATTAAGGGCCTCCCTGGTGGCGCAGTGGTTGAGCGCTGCGCTGTGGAGCTGTCAGCAGCGTCAATGCGAGTTCGATGCCCAGCTGGGGAGAATCCCACATGGTGCGGCAGACCTCTCCTGCCTTGCCCGCTGCTCTCCTCAGCAGTGTATTTCTGATCTGCCTGTTCTGCTCCCCACTCTGTCTCTGGTGAACCCTCTCGCCGCCCCACGCCTCTGGCCTGTACCCCAGCTTGTATGTATAAATTTAAAAATATAATAAATAAAAATAAAAGAATCAAGGATCTTTCCATTTAAAAAAAAAATCACCATTAAAGTGTACAATTCTGCCGCTTCTAGTATATCACAAGTGTACACCCACTACCACTATCTATTTACAGAACATTTTCTTTTTTTTTAAGATTTATTTATTTATGCATACAAGAACTGGGGTGTAGGCCAGAGTTGGGGGGGAGTTGAGAGGACTCACCAGAGACAGAGTGGGGAGCAGAACAAGCCGATCTACTGAAGTACACTGCTGAGGGGAGCAGCGGACAAGAATGGAGAAGTTTGCTGTGCCATATGGGAATCTCCCTGGCTGGGGATCGAACTCATGCTGTAGTGACTGCAGACAGCCTCATAGTGCTGAGATTTCACCCGTTGCGCCACCAGGGAGGTCCCCCCAGATTCCTTCTTTTACATGTGGATATCCAGTTGTTCCAATAGTACGTGTTGAAAAGACTCCTTTTTCCCTATTGAATTGTCTTGGTATGCTTGTCAAAAATTAATTGATAATAAATAGCAGAGAATTTATTTCTATCCATCTTTTGCCAGTACTATGTTTGATTACTATAGCCTTTGTAATAAGCTTTGTAATTGCAGAGTACGTGAGTCATCAAGATTGTCTTGGCTATTCTGAGTACTTGAATTTCCATGCAAATTTTAGAAATTTTACCTTGCCTATTTTCTGCAAAAAGGACCATTGGGGATTTGAATCAGTAGATCAATTTGGGGAGTATTGCCATCTTAATTGTAAGTCTTACAATGGATACAGCATACATTTCCATTTATAATATTTACATCTTCTTTAATTTCTTTCAACAGTGTTTTATGTATATTAAGGAATGTTCTGTCTATCCCCATTTGAGGAGGTTATCATAAATTGATGTTGAATCTTATCAAATGCTTTCACTCCATTTTTTAATGTGATCATATGATTTTATCTTTCATTTTGTTGATTTGAATTACATTGATCAATTTTCAGATGTTAAATCATCCTTGCATCTCTGAACAAAGTCCCACTTGGTCATGATATATGATCGTTTTAATGCCTTATTGAATTTGGTTTGCTAAGATTCTGTTGAGGATATTTGCATCTGTGTTCACCAGTGATACTGGTCTGTAGTTTTCTTTTTCTGTGATATCTTTCTCTGCTTTTCAGGGACCACATTTTAAATGGCATGATCCTGCCATGCATAGTATCACTCGTCTTCACAGGCACTACTTCCTTCCTTATCAAACCTTATTTATTTATTTACTTGGCTATTCTATTAGCACAGTCATTCTCAGCTGGGAACAATTTTGATCCCCCAGGGGATCATTTGGCAATATCATGAGACACTCTTAGTTGCCATAACTATAACAGGGTAATATCACCAGGGAAAGGGGAGGTTCCAGGTTCTCTGCCCCACCCAAGGAAGGGGTGGAGCTGAATAGGGACGAGAAGCTAGAGAAGATGGGAGGAAGGAAGCATATGAGGAAGGCGGCATATGCTTCCTGTTGGCACAGGAGTTAAAGTCTCAGCGCTATCAAGAAATCGCCAGCCACTGCAACATGAGTTCAGTCCCAGCTGTCTCGCCCGCTGCTCCCCTCAGCTGTGTATTTCAGTAGATCTGCCTGTTCTCCCCACTCTGTCTCTGGTGGATCCTCTCACCCTCCCGCACCTCTGGCCTACACCCCAGTTCTTGTATGCATCAATAAATAAAAAATAAATCTTAAAAAAAAAAAAGGAGGCACATGGAGCAGACATGCAAAGAAGCTGTGCTTGCATCTGGGCCTTGGGCTAGTATGAGGGATTTGGGGGACGTGGAAGGAGACACTTAAGACAGAAACATGGGTGAGAGACCTGTGGGGAAGCTGACAATGGCAGCCTTTATCTTGACTTGGGTTTTGATTTTACTCCTTCCATACTATCAAGAAATCGCCAGCCACTGCAACATGAGTTCGATCCCAACTGTCTTGCTCGCTGCTCCCCTCAGCAGTGTATTTCAGTAGAGCTGCCTGTTCTACTGAACTGTTTGGCCCCTAGCCCCCTTTTTTACTGGTCCCCACCAGAAGGTGCTTTAGACTTGTGGCAAGCTTTTGGGTCTCAGCAGTCCTGCTTTGGGCCAACCCTCTTTGGCTGGGCATTTACCCACAAGAGGATGGGTCTCTTTGGGTGCTTAATTTGGTAGCTATACTCTTTCTCTTTTCTCTATTACACACTAATTATATTAAAATTAATTTTTACTGAAGGTCTCACTCACTAGAGTATGTTTTGTCTTTATCCGGTGAATGGCAGAGTTCATTTAGAGCAGGCAGGTTTGGGGGTCCTGGGATGCTCCTTCACCTTGCCCTGTAACATAACTGGGTAAGGATTTATGCTGCTGGTGTCTGCTATATAAAGGCCAGGGATGCTACTAAGCATTCTACACTGCATCAGGGTTACTCCTTACCACAAAGAATTATCTGGGCCAAAATTCCACTACTACTGAGGTTGATGTGCTAATTGTTGTGTTTGTTAATAGCTCACAATCCCTCCCAGTGCATCATGTCAAATCCATAGTTTATGAAGTAAAAATGGAGATAAAGAAACTGTTACATGTTTTTGAATTATCACCTATAGACAAGATACTTGTTTTCAGATCTCTTAGGTTTCATGGAAGACTTTGCTGAAGCTAAACCTTCTGACTCTGGGCCCATCTATTTCTTTGATCAGGTAAAATCAGTTCAGTCTCACCACATTGTAATTTATATATTCTTTAATTTCACTTTTGACCAATATTTTTCTTTACCTTTTAATCAGAAAGATCTCTTTCATTTTAGATGAAACCAAAAAGGAAAAGATGGGAAAAGACAAAACATGAAGACCACATCCCTTCTCTGAAATACAGCTTAAGACATAAATATAGGTAAAACATTTAGATATTCTTCAGCTGCTGGAGTCACTTCACACTTTCAAAGAGTTATAAGGTGCTCAGTATCAATCCTTCCCTATTTCCCTTTCCCTAAGAAACTACATCAAGGAATTGCCATTTCAAAGCTGACCACAAAGTTAACTAGAGATCTTTGTTTTAGCCAGCTTGGTGCTTGATTAAGGCACCCTTGATCCCAGTTTCCTTGCTATTCCACAGTAAACCCAGCCCCACTCTTGCCTTAGGGCATTTGCACTTTGTGCTCTTTCCCCTCACCCCCATTTTCTGCATAGTTTACTCCTTGTTGCCTTTAAGTCTTTGCTTAAATATCACTTTTGTGATGAGGCTTCCTGACCTTCTAGCTCAAATTTCCATCCCATTCCCTTGGCATTTTCTGTACCCCCTCCTACTTTTCTGTTGCATCGATCACTTTCTAACATTCCTAACAATACCACTATTTATTTGTTTGCCATCTCTCCTCATGAGAGTATCAGGTCTGCAAAAGCAAGATTTTTAAATTTTTTTTTTACTTTTGCATAGAACTGGGGTGTAAGCTAGAGGTGCAGGGGGGGTGAGAGGATACACTAGAGACAGAGTGGGGAGCAGAACAGGTGAATTTACTGAAATACACTGCTGAGGGGAGAAGTGGGCAAGACAGGAAAGGTCTGCTGTGCCATATGTGGGTTAGCTCCCTGGCTTGGGATTGAACTTGGGACTTAGTGGTGATAGTGCTGAGACTGAACCCCTAGGGGTACCCCTAGGGAACCAGGGAGGCCCAAAAGGAAGATTTTTTTTAATCTACTTGATCACTTCTATGGCTCCAGTCTCCAAAGCACATCTAACATATGTTGGCATATAGAATGTGTTTAATGAAGATTTATAATTACCATTCATGAAATTGTGTCAAGCCCACAAATATGAGTGAAATAATGAAACTAGTCATTCCACGTTTTTACCCTCTGGTTACTACAATTTCCTACTTGTGAAGTAGAAATTAAACTACTCCATGCTGTCTTAGAGCATATATCACAGACTGCATAATATTCATCAGTTATACCAGTGACTTCTCAAGTGGAGGACACTTGGCAATGTTTGGAGACATTTCAGTTGTCTCAACAAGGGATGAGGGGAATGATGCTATAGTCATCTAGGGGATAGAGACGACAAATACTGCTAAACATCTTACAATGCGTGTGACAATGCCCTACAGCTGAGAATTATCCGGCTCCAAATTCCATAGTGCATGGTTGAGAAACCCTAGTATTATACTGACCTGTATTTTTTTTATCTTGGTCCTGCTTTAACTTTTCTCAAGACCATTGTAATTTGCTGCTCTTTTCAGAAGTATATTGTCTCTTCATTTCCAACTCTTTTTGCTTGAAAAGCGATTCAGCAAGACTCCCTCCCTACTTCCCTCCTTCTCTCTCTCTCCAGTAGCTGGCTGGCCTTCCTTTCCTCCCAGCCTCCCTTTGTGGATCACATTTGTTTCTGCCAGATCCTTGGCGACAGCAACACTTGGGGGTCACAGTAATTCAATTTCAAGAAGTGAGATTATATGAAGCTGTGTTTGAATGAGCTGGTCTAGGTTTATTTCTGGGTAACCCTAACTTCTAGAACATAGCCTTTGGATGTCAACCAGTGATCTCCCATGAAATTCCAAATTTTGAATCCTGACTCACCACAAAGCTATGGAAAGACCTTATCATACCCTAAACTTCTCAGATGCCTCTTCTAGAACTGGTAAACTCCCCTCTCCCCACCCCTAAACCACCAGTAAGGGGAAATAGGGAATTTTTCCCTTGGATTTCAATCTTCTCTCAGATATACTGACAGTAACACTTCACTCTCTTGTTATCTCTCTGTAGCCTTTAAGAAGGTGTTTTGTTTGTTTATTTTTATGTATTTTGCCCTACTTCTTTAGTTGTCTTCCAAGGGAAGGTTACTTTGAATTACCTAATTGCTATTACCAAAAGGAGATCAGTTACAAGTTTTAAACATAGCATACATGTTTTATAAACTGTGGCTAAAAATTTCAATATTTGATGTACCTTGTCCATTTGTGGATCTGTTTGTATTGTCAGCTTTAGAATTTTAGTATGAATTTAGTGATATCTAATGGGGTGTAGGATAGACTGAGGGGACAGAATGTGTTTGTAGACCAACCTAAGAAATTCAGGGAAGACTTTCCAGAAGAAATGATCTCTGTCTTCTCTTGTAATTAAACAAGTGAATAAACAACATAGGATATTTGTTTAAATCATCTGTGTATAAACATAATAAGCATTCATTGTGGAAAAGTCTAATATAAAGGAGAAAATTTTTAATGACCTCCATTATATACTTTCTGGTGAACATTTGCTTCATCTTTCTACTACCAGGTATATGATTTATTCACTATACATTTGCGATCACTCCACACATTCAATCGTGTATACTTTTTATGTAATTTTATAACATAAGCACTTTTCCAAATTACTAAAAGCAATTTTACAAACACTGTTTCTTGGCTACCCCTTGTATGAGTATTGCATTATTTACTTATTACTATTGTATACTAAAATGTTCTTCTCAATTTTTATTGTATCAAAAGATGATGTACCAATTAGCAATTTTATGCGTATATATTATATATATTTTTTATTATACGTTAAGTTGAATTTATGGAAGTCAAATTACTAGGTTAAACGTATAAAATATCTTTAAGATTTGTATTTTTTTACAGTCACACAGAGAGTACAAAATCTGAAGAACCAGAGGGAACAAGATTATCTATAGTAACAACATCTGAAGAAAACTATGAGTTCCATTCATCTGGCGTGTCACAATTTTATAGTGTTTCCAAGTTTTTGCCTCCTCTTAAGTCTGCCAAAATATGCCTGCAAAAGAGTGTACTTGAAGAATACAAACTTACTGCTTCTGAAATACTTAATGAACTTGCAGAGATATTGCAGAAATATGTTGAGTATAACATTATTTTTCCTGTGGGAATTGCAAATCTTATGAATTACAGCTGGTCTGAGCTTACTGAAGGTGCTTATAAGGGTGGAACTAAAGCTCCAAGGTTGAAGAAACACAGTGTCTCACAAAGAGATTCCAGGTCTAAGCCTAGAGCTGACTTAAAGGAATACCAAGGCAGCAGCTTTTCCAGAGAAGAATATGATAAGGAAAATAACCTGGTGCAAACAAAAGATGCATCAGGTAAGTCTATGGAAAAAAATACATAAATATAAGTTGTTAGACTTATAAATAATCCTTCAGGTTTAAAAAAGAGAAATGAAAGCAGCAAGTGAGATATTGACAAAATCAATATTATATTAGTGATATTTAGTTTGTGTTGAGCATTTTAATAAATTTATAAGTGCATGTCAAGAGAAAGATGCAAAAATATATAATGCTTTCACATAAATCAAATGTCATGCTTCATTCATGTGATATGAACTCTGCCTCAGGGGGTCCTACAAATTCTTTACAGCACCATGGTCCAACAGAAATATGATGCCAGCCACATAGGTATTATTTTAAATTGAACATCTTAATTTTAAAATAATTGTAGACCCACATACAGTTGTAAAAGATATTATAGAGAGATCCCATTTATATACCTTTTATCCATTTTCTCCATCTTGCAAAACTGTAATACAACATCACAACCATAATAATGATTTGATGCAGTCAAATCCTTTCCATCACAGCTTTGCCTCAGCTCTGTTATCTATCACAGGGTATTGTTGATTGTACCTCCTTCCGGGGTGGTTCTGAGTGCTATGTAAGTTAACACTAAAGCACTTGGAAATATATCTAATCATAGTAGACTCTACATATATGTCTGTTGTTTTATCATTAGCACCATTTTTCTATTATGATTCTCATAGTGACCCTTTGGTATGTAGATATTATTGGTATCTAATGTTTTATGAGGTCAAACACACGTGCTTTAACAAGATAATTCCAGCAATAAGAATTTTGTTTCCCCTTCTCCCTTTTGCACATACAACCTCTGGGTATGCCTCTTTACCTCTAGGAGGTGCATGTCTATAAACAGGACCTCCCTGGGTTGCATGGAGATCTGGCATCAGAGAGAGTGCTGGCATGCCCATGAACCACTCCTCCTTTCTAAGACTTTAGAAAGTCATTTCTTTTTTTCTGCAATGATTTAAATTTATTGCAGCCATATCAGGAAAGCACAATTATCATGGATTTTTTGTACTCTGCCCTGATTATAATTAGTTACTAGCAGAATTCTACTTGAACTTTTTATAATCCACCACCATCCTTTATACCCTTTTGGTCTTTTCTCCATCCCCCTCTCCTCTTAACTGCAGAAACCTCACTTTGTATGAGCGCCTGCTAGTTTATAATTATTTTGCTTTGTCAGTTCATCCATTATGATTATTTGTTTCACTCGTATGTATGAAAATATCCAATATCTGTCTTTTATCTATAATTCCCTTGAACTCTTTCCCTTTTGCTATAAATGATGACATTTTGTCTTTCCTGATAGCTGAATAGTATTCCACTGTGTGGCTATATCACATCTTTGTAATCTAGTCCTGTCAGTTGGCACTTAGGTTGCCTCCGTATCCTAGCTATTGTACATAATGTTGCAGTAAACATTGTGAAGCATATAATTTTTTGACTTGATGGTTTCATGTTCTTTGGATAGGTGCCCAAAGAATGTGATTGCTAGGTCATATGGTATTTCCATTTTTATATTATATATTTATTTTTAATTGAAACATCTGGTTTACAACACTGTATATGATTTAGGGCAATAGGGTCACAACTACTTAGCTATATACTCCTACACAACATCCACCATTAAGGCACCCATAATCCTCCACCAAAGGTCTTTTATCACCAAAGGTCTTTTATCACCAAAGGTCTTTTATCACCAAAGGTCTTTTATCCCCCCACCCCTATGTTACCCACCCCTTCACCTCTACTAGCCTCAATTCTGCTGTAATGTTTATAGAGTTTCTTTTGGTTTAATTTTGTCTTTTACATTGTTTTGTTTCTCTATATTCCACATGAGTGCAATTATCCCATACTTGTCTTTCTCCTTCTGACTTATTTCAGTTAGCGTAATTCCCTCCAATTCCATCCATGTTGTTGCAAATGGCAGGATTCCCTCTTTTTATAGCTGAAAGTATTCCATGTGTATATAGCTCACATTCTTTTTTAAAATTTATTTATTTATTTATTTATTTATTACTAGAAGAACTGGGATGTAGGGCAGAGGTGCTGGGGGTCAGAGGAGTCACCAGAGACAGAGTGGGGAGTAAAACTGGTGGATTTACTGAAATACACTGCTGAGGGCAGCAGCGGGCAAGATAGGAGAGGTCTGCTGTTCCCTATGTGATTTAGCTCCCTGGCCAGGATCAAACTCAGGCGGGAGCAGCAGAGATAGGGTGATAGTGCTGAGACTTAACCCCTGTACCACCAAGGAAGCCCCAGCTCATATTCTTTTAATCCATTCATCTGTCTTTGGGCACTTAGGTTGTTTCTACAACTTGGCTATTGTAAATAGTGCTGTAGTAAACATGAGTGCATATATCCCTTCAAATTAATGTTTGCTTGTTTTTTGTTTTGTTTTTCATAGATACATAAGAGTGGAATTGCTGAATCATATAGTAGATCTATTTTTAGTAGTTTGAGCTATCTCCATATTGTTTTCCTTAAAGGCAGGATCAATCTACATTCCCCCCAATAACATATGATACGTCCTTAATTTGGAATTAGAAAGTCATACCTTTTTTGACTTTTTTAAATTGTTGAGACAACATTGGTTCATAACATTGCATAAGTTTCAGGTGTAAAACATTTATACTTTCACATCTGTGTATACTACATCATGATAACCACCAAAATTCTAGTATCCATCTACCATTATACAACTGACCCCTTTGTCCACTTCACCCACTCCTCAAAGCCCTTCCCTTCCCACAAATCTCTGCATCTAAGAGTTTAGTTTGTCTACTTGCATTGTTTCTTTGTATTCCACAGATGAGTGGAATGATATAGTGTTTGTTTTTCTTTCTGACTTTTATCATGTAGCTAATCCCCTCAAGGTCTATCCAGTTCATTTCAAATGTCTTAGAAAGACTTTATTTTGAATCCTAGCTCTATCAATAACCAGTTCTGTACTATTGAAGAAATTAAAGTCTTGATTTCCTCATCTATAAAATGAGAATGATTAATGCTAAAACTTTGTTGAGAATTAAATTACATATTACATGTAAGGTGCTTAGCAGAGTGCCTAGCATGTAGTAAATACTCAATAATTGTAAGTCATGAATATTTTGCAAATTCTTACCTGCAGCCTTAGATCTTTTTTTAAATCATAATCACTACTTCATCTTATTTATTTTAGATGCACCCTGATTGTAATGGGATCCTGGACTTACAAGCTCCTAATTCATACATGAAGTTTAAAAATTTCCCACAAGTTTTGCTTTCTTTTCAAAATGTCCCTTTTTGTTTTTTTAAGGCAGCTTTTAAAAAATCTATTTTTTTTTTGCACAGGATAAATTCATTGTATTTCATAGATTAATAAAGCTACTTGTCTTGGATTTATAATTTAGCACAAAACTAAGTAATGATATAGGATATCAGGTAGCCTTTTTAAAAATTTTGTTTAAGATTTATTTATTTATGCATACAAGAACTGGGGTGTAGGCCAGAGGTGAGGGGGGTTGGTGAGAGGATCCACCAGAGACGGGGGGGAGCAGAACAGGCCAATGGACTGAAGTACACTGCTGAGGGGAGCAGCGGGCTAGGCAGGAGAGGTCTGCTGCGCCATGTGGGAAGCTCCATGATGGGGGATTGAACTTGTGCTGCAGTGCCTTCACATAGCTTCAAAGTACTGAGAACTAACCCCTTGAACCACCAGGGAGGCCCACCTTTCTTTTTTTAAAACTAGCAATAGGTTTCTAACTGTTAGCTAATTGCTAAAAGAAGTATTAACAATAAAACATAAATGATTTCCAATAATTCTCATGTGGAACGAAAGCATAATTGAAACACAATCTTTCAAATACACCAAGAAATTATTCAGAAGAATTTTTAATTTAGAGAGGTGATTCATTGTCAGAACAAATGATGAAAATATTTCATGGGTCCTTGTGGATGCTTATGGGAAATTTTGCTAATCCCCTGGTAAGAATATTTAAGTATTAACAATTGAATTTTCTGTTGATAACTATTTAGCAAAATGCTCTCTTTTTATTTTTCTCCCTCTTTCCCTCCTCATCATGTTCCTTCTTCTTTTTCTCTAGCTCTTGTCAAACAAAAACCGAATTCCCAGACCTCCCAGAATAGCAGTATACCTGCTGTCATCCACTTTTCACTGAGATCCAAGATCTGTTTAGAAAATGGTAAGATCACTTTACTCACTCAAATTAGGGTGGACTCTGATGAACAACCAGAGTTAGAATCATTTCCACTCCTTGAATTTGGAAATTCTCCCCTAGCCATTCTCTTATGATACCTTTAATTAGAACCACACATTTATAAATTCCAAGTCAGCTTTTCAAAGACATCTCCCTCTGACTAAGCCCTCCCTGATTTCTCCACCCTTGTACCCTTGGAGTTTTTTCTTCCTGGTCCTGAGAAGCAGGCTTGGGCAATAATGATAAACATGTCCCTGGAAGAACATCTCAAAAATCTTCTATCACAAAGACAAACCACACTGGACTGCAAACCAGGGCTTATGCATCCAAAGGCAAAAGTGGTTCTTAAATTGCTTAGATCTTATAAAAGAGACCAAGGATGACTATGGTTGTACAAATCTGTAAAGAATCCTGTCTATTCTTGAACAAGGTTGTAAAAAGGACAAGGTATGAGTTGCTAGGAAAAGGGGAAATTTTCATTCCTTGAGCACAAGCAGCAGTTAGCTAACTGCTACACTGCTGGGAAGTATGAATAGGAAGCTAGAGCTGACTGCCTTGGGTCTCATGGATTTGCTTTTCATCATAGAACCAATCACGTTAAAAACTGTTGAAAGGTTTTGCTTTTAGAGAATATGCTTATGGGTTAAATATCTCTCCTACACCTCCCCCTTCCTTACATATACTTCTGAATTTGATGTATTAAGGGACCAAAATTTAGGACTGGAACTATTTCACTAGAGTGAGACAGCCTCCGGGTATGTGCTAAGAACAAATGCAGGAGGACTAACAAAAAACAAAAACAAAAACAAAATCAACAACAATAAAAAAAACCCCAGGAAGTAATTAAATTATAAGGAAACAAGAGGATTCAGCATGAAAATGTCTAAGAATTCAAATAAACAAAGTCCAGTGACAGGAAACTTCTCAGCAGGCAATTAAATGACAAATAAGTGATCAGCCCACTAGAGAGTCTGTGAGCAAGGAACAGAGTTGTAGTCATGAAAGAGAAGGACTTATATCCCAAGGAGGGAGGCTAGAAACTGGGAAGGAGCTTGTTCAGTTTTTTGAAGTTCAGGTTAAGATGGTTCTTACGCTCTAGTAGGCATGAGTCTGAATGGGATTGATTATGTTGTCAATCAGGACTCTTTTGGTGGTTAGTGACAAGAACCCAACTCACTAGCTTAAGCAACAAGAGATTTTCTGCTGTATACTTTGTGGTAGCTCATAAGATTAAAGGAAAAGCTACAGAAACAAGGTCCAAGGCAAGATGTGGGACTTCATACTGTAGGAGTTCTTTGTCCATCTCTGTTTGGCTAAATTCTACAGTTAGGCTCATTTCACATAGTAAAGAAAATGGTTACTGCCAGCCTTATATTCACATAGATCTTGTCAAAGCAAGTGAACTCTGTGGACTGCGCATAGTCCCAAAAAGCAGCAATCTGCTCCTCTGCTATATCTGTTCCAACTCTGTCATCTTCAATAACATACTATTTGAAGCTTCAATGCATACCCCACAAACACTAGTTTAAAGAACCCCAAACCAAGCCAACCGCAGCATGCCTCTGGTGCACTCCTCTAGGTTTGCAGTATCTGTTTCATCATCCCAAGGTCTCACATCTAATAAGATGGGAAACTTGGCCAAAAAAAGTACAAGGCTTGGGGTTTTCTTTCATTCATACTTGCTCATACTTGCAAGGTGTTCTCCCAGCCTCCTTGCTTTTGCCCTCCTCTTCAGATCCAGAGAGAGCAATGTCATCATCATCTTTACTATCTGTCACTCCACTTCCTGTAGCATTTTTCACATTAACAGGACCGTACTTGTTCAAACTCCTGGCAAATGGTTTTTCTTTCCAAAGACTTGATGTGAGTATACCAACATAAGGTGTGGTACAAGTCCGCAGGTTGTGGGCCTGAAGCTGCTTCAAATACTGGCACACCACCACACACCCCTTGATGTAGCTTGTCTGCCAGGTAATCGTTGAGCGTGTTGAAGCCAGTGGTGCTTTTCAGGTCTCCCAAAATCCATGGTGTTGGCTGATAACAGAATTGGTTGGCAGCAGAGGAAAAAAGGAGTGCAGGCAGTAGGCACTGAGAGGAATAAAAGGCAAGAGTACAATTTTTATAAGAGAAAAATGTTAAAGCTGAAGGCCTTAGAGATCATTTCCTTCAGTTCTTTCATTTTAGACATGAGAAATCTGAAGTCTGGACATTTCCAGTATCCAGTTTCTGGTTAGTGGGAGAGTCAGGAACAGGACCCAAGAATTTCTGATAAAATGATCTCTCTGGGAGATAGAATTCTGTCCCTAGACTGGAGGATGGTGAAGAATCTGATGGTGTAGATGGATTCTTGTAGGGTGTGTAGGTGGATTCTTGAAAAGCCGTTAATACTACGGATGTCACCTTAGGGGTCTAATTGCTTGAGTTATAAATATGATCTGTTTTAATGCTAATCTCCTTGAGAAGAGGTAATTCTTTTTTTTTTTAATTGAAGAAACAATGGTTTATAACACAGTATATGACCTAGGGAAATAGGTTCAGAACTTCTCAGATGTATGTCACCACACCACATCCACCATCAGAGCTCCCATAGTCCTTTAACAAAGACCATTGGGCACCCCACCCACCCATCTGGTAGCCTTAATTCTGCAGTCATATTCTAGGATTTGTTTTGGTTTAGTTTTGTGAGTTCCTAGTTTTGTTTCTCTATAGCCCACATATGAGTAAAACCATCTGGTATTTGTCTTTCTCCTCTCACTTCATTTAGCATAATCCTCAAGAAGAGGTAATTTTTAAGCTGATAATTAGTTATACTTTGATATGAATGGATTTTGCTTCCTTTTTCAACTAAGCTTTGGTAGGCCTGACTGGATAAGATTTACCCCAGGACTACTGATTTGATATAAATTTTGAAATATCTCTTTTCTGTTAATATGTCTTTTTATTTTTAAGGTTGGATCTTTCAACATCCCTATTCACAATCAGAAATTCTGAAATGGAAGACAGCCCTTGATGTTGCTGTGAAGAGACTACAAGTGGCCATAATTCAAATGTAGGGACCCCTCTGCAATCTTTGGAATCATGTACTTTTATGAGGTATATGATACGGTAGATAGGCAAGAAGCAAAGCAGAGCCTATGGGATCTTGGACAAGTTACCCTATCATTTGCCCATGGTAACTGTAATATGAAAAATATATATACAAACTCTTCTCTCCTGGTAACTCATGGAAGAATCATTATATGATATATGACTTACTAGTCACTCAGCCTTGTCAGATAGCCAGTTCAGGATCATATTTGAAACAATGGGGAGGAGGTGGGAAGAAAAGACCTTCAGGAAAGAAAAGCCACCATTTTCTATAGGCAAAACATTGTTTTAAGGAAACATAAAACCAGTCCCTGTGTTCAAAGAACTTGTCATCTGAAATGGGAAATTAAACATCTTCGCAAGGTAACAATCAACAGAGGAGAAATCAAACAATTAGGAGGAGGTAATAATAACGTAACAAGCACTGATGAAATACCTACTTTGTGCTAGACAGTGGACCTGGGGCTTTACATGTGTTATCTATACTCCTTACAACCATCCACGATAGAGACACAATTATCAACCCCAATTTATTGATGATAAAGCAAGTGTGCCCCCAAGTAGAGCAGTTTGTTTATAGTCACTCAGCAAGGGAAGGGCAGAGGCAGGGGAGAAGTCTAGCACCACCTGACTGGTTCACTCCCTTTCTTTCATGCTCGTTTCTGTTCCTTTTGCTCACCTGGCCTCTGGTGTGAAAATAACTACTTATTGCTTTGAAAGAGTTTTAAATGTGATACATTCTTTGTTTTGAAATGTTTTTTATGTAGAAAAGTGTAAGAAAAAAATTGAAATCAAATAACCTTTTCCCTAAAACACCACCATTTTAAACATTTGGGCATATTTCCTTGCCATCTTTTTTCTAATACACACACTCATACTTGTAGTAAATGTGTATTTTACACTTTGTAGTTTATATGTGTATGTATATTGCCTTTTCAAATATATGCTGTCTTTTGAATGCTGTTTTTATTTTGCCTATTTTCCTTTTACTCTAGCATGAGCTTTTCCCCATGCTGTTAAATTCTTCAGAAACGATTTTGGATGGTGTCTTTGAATTCCTTTGCATGGATATAATTCAATTTATAAAAAAAAATTCTTTATTTATGCATACAAGCTGGGGTGTAGGCCAGAGGTGTGGGGGGTGGTGAGAGGATTCACCAGAGACAGAGTTGGGAGCAGAACAGGCAGATCGACTGAAGTACACTGCTGAGGGGAGCAGCAGGCGAGGCAGGATAGGTCTGCTGTGCCACAGGGGATGCTTCCTAGCCAGGTATTGAACTTGTGCTGCAGTGGCTCTGGACAGCTTCATAGTGCTGAGACTTAACCCAGTGCGCCACCAGGGAGGCCCCGCATCTTTTATTTTCAATGAGTTTTACTATCTTTTCTTATCTGTTCACTTAAGTTTTTTTTTTAATATATTAAGGATATTAATGTTTTTTCATTTTGGCAATATTTCTCTAGTTTATTATTTGCCTTTTAACTTTATGCTTAAGATATAGGTGTTCTAACATTTATTATCATGCAGTAATCAATGTTTTCAGATTTTTCCCCATTGTTTTGATAATTGGAAAACCTTTCCTCTTTCAGATTTTAGATAGACCTACCCTATTTTTATTTCTTTTCTTTTCTACACTTAGCTGGAATTTCGTTGTGTGTTGATGGGAGATGATGACCTTCTAGCTTTTTTTCTCCCATGTCAGTAATAATCATAGCAAGTATTTATGGAGTGTTAATAATGATAGCTAATGTTTATTGAGCACTTGTTTTATGTGAAGCATGACATGAAGCAATTGACATGCTTCCATGAGTAAGTTGCTGCTGTTAGGATCAGAGAGCTTGCAAGTAGGTGAGCTGCTGCATAAGCTTGTAAGTAGGTGAGCTGCTGTCTGTTACCAAAGCCTGTAAATTTATTTAACCACAACATTCTATTATCTCTTTGAAATCATTTATTGAATACATTCCCTGTTATCCCCTGATTTGAGTTCTTAAACTGATCATAGTGTTTTCAGCTATTTTAATTATTCATATTATATGAGAGAGGCAGAGAATGATGTTACAAAAAACAACTTGAAGCCTAATTAATTCATCTAAAATCCCAACTCCATCCATTCATGTGACTCTGGGAAAGTCACTTAATTCCCCTTTGCCTCACTTTCCTCATCTGTAACATGGGAATAATTTTAGTAGCCACATTTTAGCATTGTTGTAAAGATTCCTAGCACAAATAAGCATTGTGTGAATATTAGTCATTACTCTCTTAATTACTATCTTACAGCAAATCTTCTCTGGGTACTCTTTCTACATCAAAGCATGAGCTAGTTTCACCAATTTGTTCTCCTGGCAGAACTTAGAATTCATTAAGTTTAGAAAGGCCTCAGAATGATATGGAACAGGCACCATATTTTAATGAAAAGAAAACTAAACTTGTGGGGAGTGTCTGAGAACTCTGTCTACCCTCTCTGTAATTTTGCTGTGAACCTAAAACAGCTCTAAAATATAAAGAAATCTACCTCATTGAAAAAAAAATACTTTTTAAAACATTAAAGCCAATAGATAAATAAATTTTTGAAAAAGAATAAGGAAGAAGTGAAGTGGCTGTTGGATAAGTACCCAATAGTTGTCTGTGACACTTTTTTAGCTGGAGGTGCTATTTTAAATCACTATTCTCCTAGTATTAAATTAATACAGTACATTGCCTTCCATTCTGAAATGGGTTGTCTGTGATAAGAAATTGAAGATTAAAAAATAAAATTAAATCTAAAAATATTGAACAAAGAAAACCCAAATTTGAGTTATAACACTCAGGTTTATTAGTCAATGGGTAGAGGAGCTTGTGTAAGTCCCTGAGCCTCTTGTTCTACAGCTACTTAGGGATAATAACATGTTTTCTGTTTACTGCAGCAGATTGTTAATGATATAAAATACATAAATATGCTTTGTAGACACTAAAACACGAAGTAAGTAAAAATCATTTTAAATAACAACCCAATACCACCAAACGTGATTTCTAGAAACAAGGAGGTTTAGAACAAAGAAGACATACCTTGGCAGAGTAGATAGAGAATTTAGCCAGCACACAGCAGCAGGGATGAGTAAGATGCTATTATACATGACCCACAGTAATAAACTGTCAAGAAAGTGTTTTTTTTTTCTTAACAATGAGAATTGCTAACCTTGGTAGAATTCGTTCCCAAGGGATCTGCCATAATACCCAGAATCCACACAACATGTCATTTTACGCTATGTGCATTATAAAACATTTTTTGCAGAAAAGCAGCCAAATCTTAACATCCTCTGGTCACTGAGGTTAGAGGTAGCATGGAGTCGAAATATGTTTGCTGGATGAAATGAAATTTTAGGCAAAGCAGAACTATCAGGTTTTTTCACGCTAACAAATTTCTACCACATTTGTTTAACACAGAACATTATAGAAGTTTAATATCGTGTCACATCCAAGGAATGAAGGACAGTGAAAATGTTCTTCTCTAATCTGAATGGCAGGCCCACACTGGCATAGACTCTGGAATTATCCCAGGAAGTTGGGTCTGACAAATTTAATGAAACCTTCCATCCCAGAGCACCCCAAGGCACTCTATGCAGCAGAGTACATTCTTCAGAAAGGATCTATCTACCGGACCTTTTGTCTGGGCCTGAATCTCTGACTTGTGGTTGGTGAACTAGGGTCTCTGAGTTTACCCATATTCACTGGTAGGGCATGGTTGTATGAACGTTTTTGTCTGGCCATCTTAGGCTTGCTTCCAACCCTGACTGTGCCATCCCTAAGCTGTGTGATTTGGGATACAAGGGTCTAGGTTGTGTGAAATGTTTAGAGCCCAAGCTTTCGAGTACACATGGCCCTCATGCTCCCACTTGCCCACATGGGCATTTGGAGCAATTACTCCACTTCTCAAACTCTTCCTTTTCTCATACAAAATAGGGGTCGTACTAGAATCTACCTCATAGAGTTGTTGATAGCATTCAATGAAATAATGCTGCTAAATAATGGCACAATTTGTAGAATATAGTATTTAGTAGCTATCCGCTTGCCATTTTTGTCCTTTTTTTTTGTACTTTGGGTCCTTCATCTGTAAAGTAGGATTAGATGCACTCCAAGCATTGTTCAGTTCTCATATTCAATGAGTGCTCCCACCATATTAAATTTAGTTTATTATTAGATTCCTGGGCCAATTTGACTTGAGATGATTTGAGATATAGTTCCCTTTAGGTTACAGCCTCTGTCTTCAAGTAATCCAGTTACCAGAGAGCTGAGACAATTGGGTAACTTCTGACTTAGAAGATTGTTCCTTAAGTCCTGACCATGTTCAGCCATCTGAAACTTCTGAGAAAGCATCTTGTATTAGGGTTCCTTTGTTGAACTAATCAACTTGGTGGTAATTATCACCTGCTGGAAAAGCCATAGGTCAACACCTGGCCCTAGGCAAGAGCAAAGAGCAAGACCACTACCACTGCTTGAAGAGGCAGTCTTTGGAGGCATAGGATGCTAATAGGTCTTTACATAATGACAAAAGACTCTTTGTCTAGGGGCCTGTTAAGGGGTTAGAAAAAGAAACACTGCTTCTGAAAGGGTAGTAGGGAGCTTTCCAGAATTATAGCTGCCTACTGATTATTTGAGTGATGTGGCATTTGTATAATATAAAAGGTTTTGCAATGAAGTTTTAAAATTTTTTTGGTCTTATTGGTGGCTTTTTTCTCCAAATGATTACAGATATTTACACTTCAGTGGTGTACTTACCTTCCTTTTAAAAATAATCCAAAAGGTCCATTTGTGTAAAGTCACAGAAAAATAGAAGCATGTCTAAGCATTGAATAAAACGGAGAAGGTGTGGGCTTGGAGAGTGGTAATTACTTAGGTTCCCAGTTGGGTTTATAAATGTGTTGTTAAGCTGACACTCTGGCAGTCTTTAATGCTTTTAAATGGAGTGTGGCGCACATGTGTTCTGGTGTGGGAAAAAACGGCAATCTTTAAGTGTTTTGCTTTTGTCACATTGTTCAAAAATTCTACCCACTCACCCAATTTTTGACAGTGGGATACATTTTCATGAGAATATGAGGAAAGCAAGGAAGGAGCAGCAAGAAGAGGGAAGCAAGAGAAGAAACAAAGAAGAGAAAGAAAGCAGTCATTTTAATCAAGTATTTCATTTTTCCAGTTGGCAAGTGGTAGATTTGGCCCTTGCCTACCCTCCTGTCTCTGGTTCCTCCCCGAGAACACTCACTGAGAAGCCCCTCCCCACCCCACACCCCCTTCACTAAGAAGGGCCAATGACCCTTGACATTGCTAGGGACACCCACCCCCAGTCTCCCCCACCCTAATGATGGTGGGACCATTATACCTCTTCTTTTAGTAATTTGTTTTGTTCTTTCCAGTTACTTAGGTTTCATCTTTAAAAGTTTTTCCTTTCAGTATAGCTCTTCCCACACCCAAAAATCCCACCCCCGACCTATAAATGCAGTTTAATTTAATGCTTTCAACTACTCTTTGAGTAGTTCAGCCAGGCTTTCCATTTTATGTGAGAATGCACACACATGTTACAAATATTCCAAGATCTCCCCTTGAGATATGCCAACTTGGTTTTAGGATTTTTAAATGCACCTTAACATTGAGATCCCTGTTTGAATCTGTTCTGAATCTGAAGGGACTTGCTGAGGGCAGTCTTAGATAATCTTTCACACTGTTGCTGAGCTTTGTGGTTTTGAGTCCCACTCTATGCCAGTGTTGGGAAAATCTCAGTTGCTGACTCTTCTCTGAGAGAGTGGTGACCATTTGCCTTAATCAAAGTCCCGATCCTCAATTATTGGTTATGGATCCACCAAATTTCACCCCCACATTCTGTCTTAACAACTGAGAAGCTCAGCAGCCCACTTGAGCCGGGACCATGGAGTAGACAAGCCAAGACATCAGCCCATAAACAGGCAACATTGGTCTCCAAGAGAGCAAAGATTACCTCTTTTAGTATGTGCTGTGCTGCCACAGTTAACATTTGGCGTGCTTGGGTACATGAGTGTATGTGCACATGTGTCTACATGTGAGGGGGTGTGTGTGTATGTTGGGAGTGGGACACTAAGCAAGAACTAGGAAGATCTGCTTCATGACTAACCTTAAGAGATTGCTAGAGGGTCTGTATTTTATACCATACACACAGCTCCTGTAATACCAACACTAAGACTACAGGGAGCAGGATGGTGGAGAAAGTAGAGAATTTATAGTTGATATCTATGGCACTGAATTCTGAGGAAGCTTCAAAAATTCAGGCACTAGCTTTAGAATGGGGGTAGACAGCATCTTATTTATAAGAATGTATGAGTTTACCTTTGGGAATCACTAGTGAATATTTGGGAATGATTAAATAAACATGCTGAGACTACCTTAATTTCAAGGTGTCTTAAGTCTAGAAGATAGATAGTTTAATATTCACCTGCCCTTTCTCCTTCACATTTTATTGACAAATGTGTTTATGTATGTTCCCCACTAAGTTATAACAAAAACATCCTAGTATTTATAGAGGGCATGGTTAGTACTGGCTTCTGTGCCTAAGGTCTGTGTGCATGAATTAATTAGTGATTTCCTACATATCTGTGAGGTAGTTATCCCATTTTACAGATGAAGAAACTAAGGCTCAGAGGAGCTTTGTACTTTGCCTACATTCTTCAGTCCCAGGTGGCAGCACCAGAATTCATCTCAGATCTTCTCCAAAGCCTGTGCTGTGTTGTGCTATTCCTTTGGGAACAGGAGCTACTTACTAGTCTTGCTTTTGTATAGTGCTTCATACAGGAGGTGCTCAATTAACTTTAAAAATGGTAGGCACTCAATAAATGGCTAAGGAGTTTAAAATTCAGCTCTCAGAATCTAAAGGAAGCTTAGTAGGTAAGTAAAGAGGTGGTCAGATAGGCCTGAACAGCCCTTGGCCCTTGATAAGACCAAGAAATTAGCTAACTCTTGAATTCTTTTCTTTTGAACAGAAAAAAGGATGAAGCTGCGCTGAAAAAAGAGGGGCTCAACAAGCCACTTATTCTGCACCACTATAATGATTTTGAAGATACGATGAAGATGGGCAATAGTCCCCCAGCTTCCCCTTGTTTCTGGCTGGAGCTGCTGAAGAGGAAGCCTCAACTACCAACAATCAAAGAGGTTGATCCAGCAATGAAAAAGTTCCATTACTCACTGGTAGATGGTTCTTCTCTGACCTAGTATCCTTGTGAAATTCCAGGGAAAGGTTACCTCACACTGTCATTATTGTGCTTGGTGACTATGGAAGTCTCTGCACTTCCACTGGCTTATCTGTAATAGTTGATTGAAAAAATTAAACAGGCTAAGAGTTAAATCATTCTATAGAAGAATTATTTCTAGCAATATTGTTGTTTGAATCCATATCAGTTCCTTAACATGGATTTTATCTATCCTTCTGGCCGTCTAGCTGTCTGCCAAAGTTGTTCTGCCCTTCCTTGGGGTGGCATGTACACCAACATATTCAATGACTTTGAAAAGCAAGTTATCCTTGGGACCTTCACACCTTTTGGATGTGGTAGCATTTCTTTTCCTAAAAGGCAAGTGACATTTCAGACTAATTGGAACTTGTGAGTAAGCTAAGCATAGGCAATGGGCTAAAGTCCAACAAAGGGAGACATGGTAAGCAGTCTTTAAAGAGGTCAATCTAATTGAGAAAGCAGGGATGGAAATGAAATATATACATGTGCTCAAGACTGTTCCATGTACAGACTTGCAAATTAAGACTGTTCAAAAGCCCATGATCCAAGAAGCCCGCAGGGCTGCTGGTGAGCTGATGCTGTTGTTCGCAGGAGCAGAAGAATCTGTACAAAGGCAAAGCCCCGTGCCACACAGGTGGGGAACTGATACAGGAAGACTGATATTTAGTGGGTAAGGCATCAGCTGGGCCTCCCTGTCAACTTAAGGGTTAGATAACACTGGCGGGACCCCCACTCAATACGCCATGAAAAGTCTCATGTTCTCTTTAAAATGTGTACAAAGCTCTTAGGGTCGTGATGCCCACTGGTTCTTATATCCTGCCTCCTGCCTCCTTTAGTTGCATCCTCCATGCTCTGTCTTGTATCTCTGTGTGTATTTTGACTCTTTTGATTTGAGTCCTTTAAGGGATTTGCTCCTCTCCTTGATATTCATATTTGAAAACTACTCACCTGAGACCTCTGTAAGGATTCCCAAAATCCTTGGTGATTTGGGTCATGGGGAGTTTGTAGCACAGTACTAAAACAATAAAGTGCAAAATGTACTAACATGTTCCTAAAAGTGCTTCATCCATCCTACATGTTGGCCAGCATTTCAGTGTTCCTCTCCTGTATCAGTTTTCTCCCTCTTCCTTATCTGACTTAGGAAATTCTGTACCTCTCTTATTCCCCATTCTACAGAAATCTCTATTTTTTCATGGAAGAGAAATTCAGCTCTGTATAGCTAGATACCCCAGTTAGCTAACTTTTGCTTATCTGAGCACTTAGCTAACAATTTGGATGAGCCATCCTGGGGGTGGGGGTAGGGGTAGGAGGTCAAGGAAGAGGTTGGGGTTACTTTTCTGCCTCAGCCACATCATTGCTGTGATGCTTTTCTTCTTCCCTTCCTTTGACACTAAATCCTCCCTTCCTCAACAGTGAATATCTGTTGAGCATCTTTTATATGTCAGTTGCTCAGAATAGAGAGTAATATAAGATACTGATCCTGTTTGTCAAGAGTGTGTTACAGGGAAACTGAAAGGAAATATTTAAAAAGGGCAGTAAATGCAGAAAAGTGAAACAAAAAGGCATCTGTGGAAAATATTTACACTCTGATTCAATAAATATTCGTGATGGGCCTCCTCGTGTGAGCGCTGGTTAAGTCCAGGGGACATAACAGAGAATAAGACAAAGTCCCTATCATCCTATCATCCTGAGATCCTTTTTTTTTTTTTTAAGATTTATTTATTTATGCATACAAGCTGGGGTACAGGCCAGAGGCATGGGGCAGCGAAAGGGCTCACCAGAGACAGAGTGGGGAGCAGAACAGGCAGATCGACGGAAATACACTGCTGAGGGGAGCAGCGGGCGAGGCAAGAGAGGTCTGCCATGGCATGTGGTAATCTCCGAACTCATGTTGCCACTGCCGACAGTGCCACAGCACAGCACTTAACCACTGCGCCACCAGGGAGGCCCCATCCTGAGATCCTTAACTGATTATATCTGCAAAGACCCTATTTCCTAATCAAGTCACAGGCTGATCTTCAGAGTGGGCATGAATGTCAGAGGGGACATTCTTCATCTTTATAACGCTCCCCCCACCTTTACCCTTCTTTGGGATATGCCTCACCCAGATATCCCTTCCTTATTTTCCATGTGCTCAGTTTCAACTTAAAGCACCCTATCTAGATGGAAAATATTGACAAAAGGCAACTTGAATATCTTAATAATAACACATAAAAAAACATGTAATGTAGGTTTAGAAAAACATTTTCTGAACCTTGGTGCTTTGTGAAGAGGTTGACATTGTCGCTTCTCCATCAGGCTGCCACCCAGTGAACCACGGCACCACACAGCACACTCCCTCTCCAGATTCACTGCATTTGAATTTTTTAAAATAACCCCAATTACATACTTGCCCATCCCTATACTTTGACTTTTCTTGATTTCAAGATAATGAGAATTAAAGGTTAGGTTGTCCAGAGAGCAGGAGGCTATCCTCACCCTTTTTAAAACTAGGTCTTAAGTAGGTTTTGGTGTGTTTCTACCACATTCAGCATTTGGTATGTGCTGACCACGTTTCTGGTGAACCCCCTTCTCACTGTTTCCCTCCCCTGCCTGCTTTTATGAGCCAGATCACATGTTGAAGTGTGTCAGCAGCTTTCCAGCAAGAGAGTAAGGTCAGCAAAAAGCTAAAAGATATAAAAGGCTAATAATGCTTGTGTCTCAAGATGCAAAGAGAGAGGGAGATTAATGGGGCAGAAGAGTGCTGGAGAGGGGCATGTGAACACCTGCCTCTCTCTGTGTGGAAGAACCTTTCCCAACTTTGATGTTGAGATGAAAAGAAGATGACAGAACCTGGAAGCATTTGAAAGGTTGAGAAAGCACATACTTTTTAAAAGTCTTTTCCTCTCCCAACCCAACTGTAGCTCACCAGTTTCAAAAGAAAGATTAGGAAACACTATATAATTTTATGGCATTTTAATTGAGCATCTTATTCTGTGACAGGACAGACAAGATGGCAAATAATTGCTTTCGTGAAGAACAGATGTATGGCTACTTGATTTTCCAGGGATCGTTAGAGTTAGGTTCTTTGGAGACTCTTTCTGGTGAGCTTGATTAAAACTTCTCACCTTTATTAGTAGCTAAGATATATTACTTTAAGCAGAGAGATCACTTTTTCAGGTTATTTTATTTTCCTAGGAACCCTATTTTTAGGTGGATTTCCCAGCTGAGGCAAACTAAGTTTCCAAAGAAGATGGATACCTTTTGCATGGTAGAGAAAAACACTGAAGTCAGTTTTCAGACTCTAATTCTGATGCTTCCCGCACCTTTTCCAACCTTTAACATGCCGAGAGATGTCTAGAGTGGAGTACACACTACATGAGTAATAACAATTACAGTAGTAATAATAACGATAATGTAGGAGTAAAGATATATTGATGCATATATATATATATATATTAGCAAAAGTAATTTCATACACATGGCAAAATTTTTGTATTGGAAGAAATACCATCTTTTTACAAGTAAAATTACAATTGCATCACATGGAAATTTAAATTTTCCCTTCCTTTCAGCCTCTTTTCTGCAAATATAACTAGAGCAAAAAAATATTTTGTATATTCAAGATATAGTGGCCTTTAATCCACACTCATATACATGTTTGCTTACTTTTATCTTTTTTCTCTTTATGACAAATATTTTAAATTCCTAGTGAAAAAAGTACTTGTCCTGAAGCCTAAACTAAGAGTCCCTATTTGTGAAGCTCTCAGATCATTCCTCTGCATTAGCATTAACATGTCCTCAAAGAGCCCAGTGGACACATAATAGATAACGAATAAATACAATTTGGTATGCCATATAATGCAACATTATTCATTCATAATTCTAAAGTACTGATACATATTGCAATATAGATTAACCTTGAATACATTATGCTAAGTGAAAAACCCAGTCTTAAAACACCACATTTTAAGATTCCACTTACATGAAATGTCCAGAATCGGCAACTCTATATAGACAAAAAGTTGACAAGTGGTTTCCAGGCAGCTGAGGGGATGGAAGAACAGGGAGTCACTGCTAATGGGCATGTGGTTTCTTCTTGAGGTGAGGAAAATGTTCTAAAATGGACTGGTTGATTGTTGCACAATTCTGTAAACATACTGGAAATCCCTAAATTGTACACTTTAAGTAGTGAGTAGCATGAGGTGGATTATATCTCAATTAAATTGTTAGGTAAAAAAGAAAGAGAGAGAACCTCCCTGGTGGTGCAACGGGTTAAGCACAGCACTGTGAAGCTATCCAGAGCCACTGCAGCACAAGTTCGATACCCGGCTAGGGAGGTTCCCACATGGTGCAGCAGACTTCTATCTCTCCCGCTGCTCCCCTCAGCAGTGTACTTCAGTAGATCTGCCTGTTCTGCTCCCTGCTCTGTCTCTGGTGAATCCTCTCACCACCCCACACCTCTGGCCTATACCCCAGCTTGTATGCATAAATAAATAAATCTTTAAACGAGAGAGAGAGAGAGAGAGAGAGAGAGGGAGAGAGAGAGAGAGAGAGAGAGAGGGCTTAATGGTAAAAACCAACACTTTCAGAGAACTTACAAGGTGCCTGACTCTGCTCAATGTGGGTTACATGTGTGAACTCACTTAGTCCCCATAAGCTCTGTGAGGTAGATGCTGTTGTCAGGAAACTGAGCCACAGGAAGGATAAGAAATGTGTCCAACTTCACACAATGGGGAAATGGAAGATTGCCTGAGTCAATACCATTAACTGGCATAGCAGTGTTTGTACCACTGAGCCACCCTGTCTGTTAAAAGCATGTGTTTAAGGCTTCGCACATAGTACACTTCCAATAAACATTATCTATCAAAATAAGTATTATCACAATACCAAAAATGTACTAAGTATATAGAATCCACCTCACTCTGGGCATCCCTAGATGCCTAATGGTATCTAAAGAGTGAGTTGAATGTAATAATTATTTATCTATGATTGAATCCATTTTGTCAACGCAATTCAGACTTTTATTAAGCCCCTTCTCTGTCCAGGTGCTGTGCTGAGAGAAAACACAAAGGTATTTTAGCATGAACACATAGTGATGCTACTGATTCAGAAAAGCTAGTAAAAGGCTACCCGGTGTTAATAGACATATAAAGTATCGGGAAGTTTAGATGGATGCCTTCCTGTTCTTCACCATTCAGATCCCATTTGTCTAAATCTACATGCTTCTTGAATCCACAAGTGTCTTCATCTTACTCATCCCTGCCCTGGCCCTACATGCCATCCTCTCTCTTGGACCACAACTGCCACCTCTTACCTGGTCTCTGGCATTTACTTTGGTTCCTTACAATCCAGCTGATCGTGTTACCTCCTTGCCTGGTTGTTAAAGCTTTCTGTGACTTTTCATTCTTAAAATTCATGTGTCATGGGAGGCCCTGCACATGTGGCCTCTATCTGCTTTTTGCTTCCTAACTACTCCAATCTTGTTTGTAACACTATTAGCACTTAGCTAATTAGCACTTAGCACTCAGCTTTCTCTCAGACCCTGAATGAACTATGCTCATCTCTGACCCTCCATGGCCCTTTATACATGTTACTGAATCCATTTGGAACACATTCCTGGCTTAAATGTTCAGCTCTGAATGAGCCGTGGCCAAGACAGGGCCCATGGCTGTGACTCTATAGATGGTGTAGTGGGAGGGGATATGTCTCAGAAAAGGAACATCTTGATCAGCTGAATAGATATTTGCCAACCCTCCCTTTGAGAATGGTCAGCCAGGAATGTGAGTGGAAGGAGTCCTGAATTCTAAGGATTGACCCAGTGATTTCCATGCCCTCAGCCAAATCAATGAGTTCAAGAAATTTTCTTGTTCTAATTGAGTCATGTTTCTGGTTTTGGTGTTTTTTGTTTGTTTGTTTGTTTGTTTTTGTAGCCAAATATCAATGATGTTTAATCGGGATGGAGGCATTGTGTTCAGCAAAAAAGGAAACATCATAAGGGAATGGATGTGGCCTTCAAAGGGAAAGCTTAATGATCCACTTGAAATTTGGGTATTTTATAATTTATTATTCTTATGATCATTTCTTAAAACAAATTTACTTTGAATTTCTAAAATGGATTATCAAGGGAAAAGAGCATTGAGAGGACTGAATTACTCAGTTTGGACTGTCTATGCTACCCCACTGACTGATAAACCTTTACTTCAGGTTTTCACTTCACTAATATAAACTTGGTTGTCTTTTTGACAGCTCTGTCTTTGCCAAGCAGCAAGTTAGTTTAAATAGTAAATATAAATTTTATCATTAGGAAAGCCCTCTATGCCTACTAAAGTATTTTTTAATTAAGAAAGTATACCACATCCAAAGTGAAAGTCTCCTTCACATTCTCACTCTGCAGAGATTTTGTCTATTAATAGGTCAGTGTATATCTTTGTAGGATCAAAGATCAGGAATTCAGGTAATTTGTAAGAGTGAGCCTGCAAGGTGGAAACTGGGGTGAACTGAGAAGTGTGTCCCCCCGGAAGAGGGCAGCCTTTACTCAGGGTCAGAAGATTGCTGCCACATGGGAATCTGAGCCTGGGCTTGCTTTAGTTTATGAATTTCTTTTAAGTAAATTCAGATTTAGTGTATAAAGTATCCTGATATTTAAAAGTCAGCAACTAATTCACACTCTGAGAAGAATAAATCCAACACTTCCGAGCTGCCAGTCTGTAACCTCTGTGGTAGATTTTCTCGATTCATATATAGTTACTTCTTGGGTGTGCACACACAGCTTCTTGTGTCCAGGGCCACTGCATATGGTTATGTAGGTGGCACACTGCATAACTATCCTCAAGGACACATTTATACAGAACTGTAGGGTCCACTATAGCAACCACTAGTTACTGTGGTTATGGAACCCTTGAAATATGCTATATATGTAAAATACACACAAGATTTCCAAGATTTAATCCAAAATAAGAAAATATAAAATAGCTTATTGCTTATTTTTACATTGGTTACAGGTTGAAATATTAATATTTGGATAGACTTAATTATAAAATGTTTTTAAAATTAGTTGCACCTGCTCTTTACTATTAACAGGGTTACTAGAAAATTTTAAATTATTTATGTGCCTTACATTTATGGCTCACCCTGTATTCCCACTGGACAGGCTGTTGTGTAGAGAGTACCTTCGGGTCTCTGTTCTATGCAGTTCACAAAAGCATCCATGATGGCCATCTGTCCAACACAGACAATTAAATAAGACGGTCATTTTTAAAGAAGTGCAGCTTAGCTCTGGCGAGCTACGAAGTAAGAGGAGGTAAAGAAATGGAACCAAAAGGCAAATTTCTTGACACTCAGAAATCCGGGTTCCCTCACCTTTCATCTAAAAAGCAGTGTCACTAATGGGGTAGATTATTCAGTTCAGGTTCCCTCAGCTGGTAGCCTTCAGGAAACAAAGGGAGTATAACTTGTAACCAAAACAAAAATCCTTCCCATGCTTAGCAGCTGACATAATTAGAACTCACCATCTACGGCAAGGCTTTTAGATACCCGTTACAAAGATATAGATGTTCACTAGAGCTTGAAGAAGTTGCTCATTTATAAAAATCTTGTCATTTATAAAATATCTCCAGTTTTAATAAGTTTCATTGTAACAGTAAGACTGGTAAAACTTCTAAGCACTTGGCAGCCACGAATGACTTTTGTCAGCCTCAAGAAGATAAGATCAAGCATATTTTGCAGGAAAGACTGTTTCAGTGCTGGAATTAGGGCTCAGTGATACTTGTAAATCAACCCAGCATTTTCTCAGTCTAAAATGATCTGACTTCCTTGATGAGACATGACTACATTAATAGCAATAGTTTCTCCCCACTCCTTACTTCCCCCAGTAAGTCCTAGCAGCCCCCAGGTTTGCAGCACAAAACCTAAAAACCGTCCCTGACTTAATGGAATTAGACTGAAGCTGTCTGTGAGTGTTGTTTCCAAATTTCCTGTCATGCATCAAACAAATGTCTGTGATTTCCATCTGAATTATGAGCATGAGAATTCTGTGCAGGAAATGACAGTCCTTTCTTTTGCCCCCAGGTGAATAAGTTTATTACCGTGAAGATTTCTGGGCTCCATGCCATCACCTTGGTGTACAAATGGCATCTCCAAAGCCTCAAGCTATCTCTGGCACCTATAAAATGCAAGTCTTTTCCTCCACGCCTCCCTGAGCCGGTATCAGAAGTTTCTTTAATCTTCTGCACACCACCACCTCAGGGCAGACCAGAGCAAAAGCCATGTTGACTTTAGATTCTCATCTTTTAGTATTTCCTGGGAATTGCTGCAATAATTGCTGGAATCTGGGCTAGTTAAAAATCCTACCATGGCTGTGTATGGACCTGAACTGAGAAATAACTAAAAGTTTGAAATGAGGAGAGTTTAGAATACAAAGAGAATTGGGAGAAAAAATGAATACCTCATTTCTTCTAAGTCCATGATTCCTAATCTTTGGAAAATTCATTTTCTGTCCCAATTGATTGGATTGTTTGCATTTATATAATCTATAATTCTTAAAAATGGTGTGGGGTTCAATATGTTGCTTTTCAACTAAAACGAAATTAAATCAATTTCAAGTTACTTTTTTTAAATTAAAGCCTAAGTAACATTCCTAAGAAACTTGGAGTTGTTGGAGCATTGTTTAAAGTATGCCTCAGAATAACTTCTCTTAATAATTACATCATACTTTCACTAAATCGCTTGAGAAATTTGAGGCTAAACCTTTTGTTTGTCAAGAGGAGAGTGAAATATTAGTATTTCTAATTTCATGTGGTTAAGTAGTGAGCTAGCTCAATTGATTTTGATCAAACTTTTGAAACTTTAAAAATTTAGTGAATGGTACATATACTACAGAATGTTTATGAATAAATATAAAAGATCTTTAGTTTTAGGGACAGGCACCAAAATTATGTTAACTTTTAGAATTACCATGGTGATGTCACAGATGCTGAAGTTATATAATTTTTGCCACAAATAGTGCTTTTTATGCCAAACTGTCTTGCTTCCTTGGATTTTTATGAACCATGTTATCTGAAAAGAACTTACAATCTCTCTCAGTCATTCCCTGACATCAATTCCATCACCAAAGAAGTCAAAGAGTTATGCAAGAACTACAAAATAAAGGACAAGCGAGTGAAATCCACAATACAGGACAAAGATGTAAGTATGACATAGTCACTGCTTTGTTACCACAGTCCAAAATGTGTTTTAATTTTCATGTTATTCTAGAATTCCTTTCCTCTTCTCACAAAGACTGAATTGATTTTAGAGAGTCAAAGAGTCAAGGTATTGAACATGTGTCCTTTTATTATAATTATCAGAAACATTTGTTTAACTTTTTTTAAATCTTAAGGATTTTAAGTGTGTAGTTCAGTGCCATAAGTACATTCATGTCGTTGTATATCCATCACTGCCTTCCATCTCCAGAATTCTTTCATTTTGCAAAACTAATAATCTACCCTTTAAACTGGTTCTCATTCTCCCTTCTTCTAGTCTCTGACAACTACTGTTCTACTATCTTTATGAATTTGACTATTCCAGTACCTCATATAGGTGGAATCATACAGTATTTGTCCTGTAAAGGACGAATTTCACTTAGCATAATGTCTTCAAAGTCCATCCATTTGTATCGTATGTCATGTGTTATTAAAGTTGAATAATATTTTATTGTATGTATATGCCACACTTTGTCTTTTCATCTGTTGATGGACACTCAGATTACTTCGTATTTTAGCTATTGTGGTTAAGGTTGCTATGAACATGGGTGTACAAATATCTCCTAGAGACCCTGCTTCAATTTTCTTGGATCTATTCCCATAATGAATTTGCTAGATCACAAGGTAGTTCTTTTTTAAATTTCTTGAGGGGAGGAGAACTTTTTTTTAATTTTTAAGTTTAAAATTTTAATTTTTAAGTTGTTTGAGGAAAACCATACTCTTCTCTAATGGCTGAACCATGTTACACTTTCACTAGCAGTGCATAAGAGTTCTAATTCATCTATAGACTCACCTGTTACTTTCTTTTCTTGTTTTTCATATTAGTCATCTGAACGGGTATAAAGTGGTATATTTAAATTTTAAAAGATCAAATTTATTAAATTATGATTTATCTGCAGTAAACATGTATCCATTTTAAGTGTATACCTTGATGAATCTCAACAGATGTGTACACCTACATAACCACTACCACAATCAAGATAAAGATAATTTCTGTGCCACTGAAAAGTCAGTATCCCCTGCACCTGATCCCAAACAAACACTACGTCTGTCACTATTGCTAGATTTGTATTTCTAATGTTCACATAAATAGAATCTTTCATATAAGCAGCACCAATATGCAGTTTTCTGCCTGGGTCAGCATAACTTACATACAAATATACCTGCTCATCATAATGTATTTGAGATTCATCTATGTTATTGCCTCTGTCTGTAGTTTGTTCCTTTGTATGAGTGAGTAGTATTCTCTTGGATGCATATACCATACTTTGTTTATATATTCACCAGTTGTTGACATTTGGATTGTTATGATCTTTAGTCATTATGAATTAAGCTGCTAAGAATATTTGTGTACAAGGATTCTGGTTTGAGGGAGTAAATGTATCTTCTTTTATAAAACAGTAGTGGCAGAAAATGTTTATGACTTTAATTGATATACTGACTGTGAAATTAAAAGCTGGCCTTTTTTTTTTGCTTCCCAACATTTTAAAAAAAGATTTGGTGGCCCATGAAATTCTGAATCTAATGGCATTTAGAGCAGGGTAATTTTTAGTTATACAGGACCATCTAGCATGTAGCAGAATGTATTCCTGTCCAGACACCTTTATACCATCAAAAGATCCACTCACATTTCTGAATGCCCCCCTCAAAAGATGTATTCACTGCAGTTGAGAAATGTTCATTATCAATTATTCTTGGGGAAAAAGTTGGTGTATAGTGTGAGGAGATCAATCATAAGATTATTGAACTTATATAGCCAAGATATTATGAACTAGACTAAGGTAGTGAGAGTGGAAAATAGACGAAAGCCACAAGTTAATTAAGAGGCAGAGTCCATAGGACAGTCTTCTGATCTATGTGTTGAAATGGAGAATCAATAATTATGTAAGAGTAGCTAGAATGAGAAAGAAGGTCAAGAAAAACAATACTTACGGGGCAGGTAGAGAGGTGAGAGGAGAACCATGTCATCATGGGGATCACAGAGGGCTCCATGTCCTTTCCCCTCCCTCTGGCATGCTTTTCCATAGTGCTGGGGTGGAAAGCTGAAAAATATCAATAGACTCCTCTGAAGATGGATTTCTGGATGCATATTAAGCCCTACCGTATGGATGCATTAATATAAGGTGAGGACATGGGGATAATGGAAAACCATCTTCCTTTAGCAAACAAGCTTATGGATAAGTTGGGTTTGCCACAGCCCATTTTCCAGTCACTAACATGATGGATACTGAGATGCAATGGTAGCAACTTCCTGATTCCAAAGTCATAGCTTCAGTGGACTCTTTCCAACAGCTCCAGAGGCCATTCCTTGACCACAATCTTCCTGACATGCCAGAGGCAGCAGCTCCCCTGGTTGGCCAGTTTGGTGTTGTGACCAGTTGGAGACTGTCACTCCTGCTCTTTCAGTGAGTTTATAATTAGCTACTTACAACATACTAGAGAGGTTCTATTTCCTATATTAATAATAACACACAAACTAAAGAGAAAGAGTTTCAAGTGGTAACAGGGTGAGCCTTTAGTGAGATCAAGCAAATGAGAAATAAAAAGCATCCTTTGGGTTTGCCTATGGAGATCAACAATGCCTTCAGTAAGAGCCACTTCAGGGGACAGGTTGAAGTGAAAATCTGGTTGCAATAAGTTGAGAAACAGATGCCTGATTGGTGTTTGCATGTGCTTTGGATTTATATTGTATGAGATAAGAGGGGTGGGCCTGCATGTCCCAAACCTGTGTTTAGACCTTAGCTCTCAAAGTTTCCTAGACTTTGGTCAAACCACTAAACTTCTCAGTCTGCACTGAGGCCTCTTACTGATCCCCATATTGCATTGACATTCGTTCCTAGCTGCTTCTTCATTGTGGCTGACTTAACAGCAACTCTGTGGTTTGGTTTTGTGGTTGGTCTGGGTGGGTAAAATCTGGCAAGCTTCCACTGAGGTGGTAGAATTTCTGTGTGTGGACCTGAGTCTTATTCCTCCCGCCCCCCACCTTTGCTCTGCTAGATCCATTTAGAGGAGCTAATATGTTCCATGCCTCTCCCACTCAGTGCCTCATCAGAAACCTTTTGTTGGTTTCTGCTTCAGATGGAGGAAAGCAAATCCCACTCTCTGGTTCAGACTTCTGCAGCTCCTTTCAACTAGAGTTATATAATCTTCCACTTTTATGTTGTCAAGGCTTTGTTAAGCTAGTGATCATTCTTTACTTATTTAGTATAAAATAATATTTAGAAAGAATGATCTTTATATTTAGAAATTGACTGAATACATTTACAATCATAATTTCACAATATAAAATTTTGCCTCTTTCATATTCATGATTTTTAAATTTCAAAGGAAAGTAGTGTCACCAAATCCCTTGGATGTTTATAGAAAGCTATGAAACATGAAAAAGCCTTCCTTTTCAGTTTCAGTCTTTCTGTCGTACTGCTTTACCAAAATCGTTTTCATTTTTGTCATAAAAATTACCTAAACAACATGGTATCTTGAAAGTTTTTCAAAAGGAACCATTTGGAGAGTATGATCATTTTAAGTAACTGTTGTCTGCTCTCCATTAGCTGAATTCTATCCTCCCATGTGAAAAGTGAGGGGATGGAAGAAGAAACCAGACATGTGCCCCTTCATGACTTCTTGAGGGGTGAGATTAGGGGCCCTCCTTCTATGGAAATATGAGAGGGAAATAAGATTTTCTCTTTAAAAATAGTATGAGCTTCCAATTCAATTAAAAGAGAAACTTTTCAACCAGTGATGCTGGGAAAACTGTATGTACATATACAAAAGAATGGAGCTGGATTTCATCCTCATGTTATAGACCTACCTGTTAGAGTTAAGCTATAAAACTCTCAAAATAAAACATAGTTATAAATCTTTATGACCTTGGATTAGGAAATTGTTTCTTAGAAACAATCCCAGAAGCACAAGTGAAAAAAGAGAGAAATAGATAATTAAATTGGATTTAATTAAATTGGATTTAAATTTAATTGGATTTAATTAAAATTTAAAAAATTGTTCTACAAACTTGATCATTGCAAGTCTAAAATCACCTTCAACTCCAGTAACTAATAATTATTTCTTTCTTTCTGCATAATTTTTCCTATTTTTCAGCCTTTAATTTTAACATACCCAGAAGATACAGCTTCATTTGATACAGTAGTGGCCATAAGTCCTATGCATGACATTGCATCACTTATCAAATTAAGAAGACTTCAGAGAAAGATCAAGCACATCCTGATTCACTGGCTGGATCACTACAGATTTGCAATGGGTCAGTTATGGAATCCATTGTGTTGAACATAAGCTGTTCCCATTGTTCAGAGTACCAGCAGACCAAATTTTTTTTTTAATATTTTAAAGATTTATTTATTTATGCATATAAGCTGGGGTGTAAGCCAGAGGTGTGGGGTGGTGAGAGGATTCACCAGAGACAGAGTGGGGAGCAGAATAGGCAGATCAACTGAAATACATTGCTGAGGGGAGCAGCGGGCGAGACAGGAGAGGTCTGCTGTGCCATGTGGGAATCTCCCTAGCTGGGTATCGAACTAGTGCTGCAGTAGCTCTAGATAGCTTCATAGTGCTGTGCTTAACCCGTTGCGCCACCAGGGAGGCCCCGGATCAACATTTAAATGCCTCTTCCTTCCAAGTTTCCTACGGTAGTAAATTTGTAAACTGTAAAGCCCTATAAATTCTTACTATGGATTTAGGTAACTGTAGCAGGAAAAGCAAAGAAGTTAACTTCAATTGTATTTCCTTGCTCTTAGGAGAGAAGAATCTAGGTGACCATTTTTGTGTCTTCATAAAGGGAGATGCTTTCCTATTCATTTTTTGGATCAGAAAATACTCCTACACCTCAACCATTCACCCTTCACCTCCCCACCAAAACTCTCAATCCTTGTTAATGTCTCTCATTCATTTGCTGTCCTGAGAATGCGATGTGTGTCCTCAGGTTAGAATATGCTGCTAGAATACCAACTCATAGTTAGTGTTCAGAGCTTATCACTGTTTTGGTTCTTGACTGGTGACATAACATGGTTGATTTCCATTATTCATGGTAGTAGGTCTATAAAGTCTCTGTGAATATTGAATTAATAAATATTTAACCTTTGATCCTTGGGGAAATACAGGGTAAGTTTCCTGTAAGCCTCTGGTCACACTATTTTTGTCAACTAATCAATATTTAATATTATTTTTGTGTGTTTAAAGACATTGAACCCATGACCAACAGCACTATAATCCATGCCCAAACTCAGATTATTAAACACCAATTTAAACACAGGTGCACACATTAAACACATGTGTTTTTTTCTCCACAAGGCATAGCACACCTTCTTGCACTATGGAACACTAGACAGCACTCAGTACTTCACTTGCAGGCCATCTTAAACAGCAAATCGCCAACAGAAAGGTCAAATGCAAAACACTAAATAGAGTTCAAGAAACACAGACCCTTCTTTATAGTACAAGAGCTGGAATAAGAAAGAAAAGCATTGCCTTGATCAACCTCAACTGGGAACAAGTATGACACAACTTAAATTTTTACTGCTCCACATGCATCTGCAAATGACCATGAAATTGCTACAGAAATGGATTACGATTACAAATAAATTTTACTGGGCAGGCAAATTCATAAATACAGAATCTGTGAATGACAAAGTTTGACTTTATGTTAAATCTAAAAGGCAAATTTATCCATTTGAGGAAGTAATTTGCTACCCACCATGGTATATAACAAAAATCCTCATAGGACGGACCACAAAATATTTATACAGGAACTGAAAGATGGAAATCTTCAGTCCTCAGGGCTGCCTGCCTGGCTGAAGTGGGGTGATTGAATACCTGGGATAATTAATTCCACTTGCAAGCAGTCTAGTAAATACCACAATATGCCATACAAATACATCACCTTTTATATACATACATACACACATATATATGGTAATATATATATGGTTATATATATATGGTTTTATATATGTGTGTGTGTGTGTGTGTGTGTGGCTTTACAGTTTACAGCTTTCTATTTGATGAAAAAAGATGAGAATGCACTGTTCTATAGCATAGCCAAAGCATAGTATTCAGCAACAAATAGCCCTGTTCAAAGCCTCTTTCTACTTGGGTGAACTGTGATATCAAAGAAATAAGAGTACTCACCTCCCGAGGGTACTTACATCAATGTGACAATGTATTAATATCCTGTCACACTACCTGCCATAAATAACAACAACTCATATGGATTCAATTTGTTAGCAGCCTAGAAATTTTTCTTCTTTATACACAGATGCTGTGTATCCTCTGAGCAGATTAAGCAGTGCGTTTAAAATAACCAACAGAAAGCCATTTCTGTAAATAAATGAAGGAACGTCCAGATTATTGCAACCAATTTAACACACACAATTCAGCCTACAGATACCTTGGCTACTAGGGTTTTCAGTGAAGCATATTGTGTTTACATTTCAGGAATGGAGTTAATGCATAATTGCAAAATGCCCAAGTTTCTACGGAAAGTGGTCAGGAAACAAAAAGTCCCATCAGCAAAATTTCCTGTGAAACAAAGTGCAAAGGAAAAAGATGAGTTTAAGGAGTATCTGCGGTATCGAACTACCTTCCTAAAACTGAAGGGTGCCTTTAAGCCTTCGCCTTGCAATCTCAAGCAGAAGAGCTCAGCCAGCAAGCCGTCCTTCAGGTAAGCACTTCATTGTCTTTTTTTTTCATTGTCTGCCTTAGTAATTCACAGTTCAGCTTATATTTTAGATTTAGAGTTTTAGATGGGTGTCTCACCCCACCCACCTACAAATGCTGAGCAAGGCCTTACGTTGTTGTTAACACGAATTCTTTTTAAGCAGGCTGGGCTAAGGTGTTGCCACTTATGTGCCATCTATAAAAAAGAAAAAATTTCTAAAACTGGGAAAATTTTATATGCTTATATTCAAGCCTTTAAGATCTCTCCAAGCATTCATGACTCCTAAAAGGGAACAGAGGAATTTGAATCAACCAGGAGTTGATTCCGTTTGTTTTCACCCCTTCAGTGAACCTGTTAAATGCCTAATGACTGTGTTGGTAAGTGAAGGCCAGGAGTTACTGTTTGCCCTGCCTGCTTGTGCAGCTTTCCTGAGAGAAATGGGTCTACAGATACCAAAAGAACTTTGGACCCTATTAGGAGGGGTAAATATGGAAATGAATCCTGGTATTCAGCTAAAAAGGTTCACCAAGGTCTACCGCAAGCGTTATGATTTAAAAAGTGCATTTTCTGAAAAAATTAGAAATAAAACATAAAGTGAGGGAGAGGACATATGAAAACTAGCCTGCCTGTCAGCTGTCATTCATAGAGACCAGATAGTGGAAGAAACTGTAGGTGTTGCCTCACATTGTGGCCTATTTTATTTCATTTGTCAAACAGCACCGATGTAGGCAGCACTCAAACTAAGTTCCTGAAGTGAATACTTGTTTTAATTCATAAGCTGCTAAGCCTCAACAGTATTCAACACAAAATATGATGGCAGATTGCACAGAAGCTGCTGTTTTTCTCTAATCACATTTCATTAGAATCCGGGCTTTTCAAACTATCCAGTCAAAAAATGGGCAGAAGAACTTAAAAGACACTTCTCCAAAGAAGAAATGCAAATGGGCAACAGGTGTATGAAAAAATGTTCAACATCCCTCATAATCAGGGAAATGCAAATAAAAACCATAATGAGATACCACCTTACACCAGCAAGAATGGCACATATTAAAAAATCAGGAAACAACAAATGGTGAGGATGTGGAGAAAAAGGAACTCTCCTACACTGCTGGTGGGAATGCAAACTGGTCCAACCACTATGGAAAGCTGTATGGCAGTTCCTCAAACTGCTAAAAATGGAGCTTCCATACCACCCAACAATACCACTTCTGGGAATCTACCCAAATGACACAAAAACATTTATCCAGAAGGACACATGCACACCTATGTTTATTGCAGTACTATTTATAATAGCTAAGATATGGAAACAACCCAAATGCCCCTAAATTTATGACTGGATCAAGAAGATGTGGTACTTGTACACAGTGGAATACTATTCAGTATTTAAAAATGATAAACTAATGCAATTTGCAGCAACATGGATGGAGCTAGAAGGGATCATGCTCAGCGAAATAAGCCAGAAGGAAAAAGAAAAATATCAAATGGTTTCACTTATAGGAGGAATATAAGGGAGCCAAATAAGGGACAAGGAAGAGAACATAACACACAAAACAAAAACAAAAACTAGCAGGTAACCATAAATAAGAGACATTCTACAGGGAAGTGGGAGGAAGAGAGCACAAGGGACTATGGTGATGGTTTACGGGTGAATTGGTGGTGGGAAACTACAGGGAATACAAAAATAATGTAAAGGATATAGATAAAAAATAAATTAAAAATGAAAAAAATTTAAAAAATAGAATCCAGGCTTTTAAAATTCCATTCTTACTCTTTGAAGTATGTTGCATACTACCTAATAGGAAGAATGGTTCTATAAATGAAAGGATATTTAAACTTGTAACTGTTGTTCAACCCCATCAGTGGTGACTTTGACCCATCACTAAGGTCGCAACTTGCTTTTGCCTAAAAGGAAACACTGGAACTAGAATGTGTCCTCGGCCTCTCTGGTGGCATATCGGTTAAGTCTCGGTGCTATCATCTGAGTTCCATCGCAGGCTAGGGAGCTAACCCACAGCAGCAGACCTCTCCTGTCTTACCCACTGCTCCCCTCAGCAGTGTATTTCAGTAAACCCACCTGTTCTGCTCCCCACTCTTTCTCTGGTGAATCCTCTCACCCCCTACACCTTTGGCCTATACCCCAGTTCTTCTGTGCATGAACAAATAAATCTCTTAAAAAATGAAGAAAAAAATAGAATGTGTCCTATATGGGAACAGCATTGGTTTGTTAATGAACCTATAGGTAAAGTGGTAATGTACTTGTGCAGCTGTTCATTTCTTTCAGCATTTTCAGATATCCAAACATTGCTGTGCTACCAGTGGTTTCCTGTGCATTAATCTCTGTATGTGAAAACTAAACAGTTACTGAAGTTTATGAATATATGAATTTTAGAGTTTAGGCAGATGTATTTTTGTCTATTTACTGTTCTTCTCAGCTTTATTCAATAAACTTATATTTTGAAGGCTGCATTGGTAATGTTACTGTCAAATGTGCATCGTGATAAAAGGTCCTGACTTATCTGAAGAGAATAGAAAGGTGAAGTTGGTGCGGAGGAGTATCCATAGACCATGTGCTAGAATGAAATCAGTTCAGCCTCCTAACAATTGGGTCTATGGGCTAGTTGAAATAGAAACATTTTTTAAAAGCTAGGGGAATTACCAAGTCTTCTCAATAATACTTCTAATTTTAGAGAGCCACTCCGAATTTTTCTTTTTCACTTTTATTTGCAATTATTTATGCTGAATTTATTCCCAGGCCATAGTTTTTGTTTCTTTAGCTTCTTCTGGGAACTTTTTTTTTCTGTGCAACCTCAGAGCAACAATGTTCAATTGAAAGTTATTTGTCTCTCTTTCCATAAAAGAAGATCTATTTCTAAGTTGGCCTATATATAAATTCACTAACAAATATTATACTGAGAAAATAACATTATACTGGAAAACAAGGCATTGAAAATGGTTCTGGTGTTTCATTAAGGCAAGTACTAAAATAATGTATTTGTCCAGTTTCTTTTGACAAGTAAATATATGTCATATAATATCATTTTTTAGATATGTTTTTCTTCCTAGGGGAGGCATCAAGACATTTTGAAAAGTATGACTTTATAACTGGATAAATACAACAAATATAACTGGACATTTATCATATTTATGAAGTTCCTCAGGCTCACGGTAAAGAAAAGGAAGCTAACATTGAATATTTTAATCATAATAAAAGATACTCTTCTAGATACTCAGGAATATCAGTCAGTAGAAACTGAATTATAATAGTTTATTTAAGAAATTTCCATATTGCATAAAAACTCATTAAGCATAATTAAAATTCATGAAATTTGATTTTATAAGCCTCATAACCTCCTGAGAAGTTTTGTGGAAACATGAATTACAGATATTAAACTACAGATATAAACTACAGATATTAACACTGTTATACAAAAAAGTCAGAAGATTTATAGTCACACTGAGAGTTAGTGACAAGTGACAGGTCCTAATTTAGCTTTCTGATTTCCAATCTGGTCACTGAATTACATGGCTTAACCCATCTATTAATAGACAAAAATAAACTCAGACGCATGCTGTAGGGACTTCCTCTTTTGGAGACAATAAAAAGCTGTATTATGATTGTTAAAAAATGCTCATGGATTCAAATCCATGTATCATTTCTTATTGTATCGGTTATCATTTCTGTATCATTTCTTATTGTACTTGTGTGTTTAGATTACTGAATTTGCCCAGCCTCAATTTTCCCACCTGCAAGAGGGAATAAAATAAGTATCTTGCTGATGGGCCTTGAAACTTTCTTGCATTTGTTAAACTGCAAATAGCACTCTAGTGTCATCCTTACTGACCAATTATTTGCAATCATTTGAATTAATTAGTCCTCTAAATAAACACATACCTTATGTTGGCTTCAGAGCCACAGGTGCCTGTAGAATGGGAAAGATTTACATTTGACTTTTTAAAGTTTATTGACTACTAAACTTTAAAATGCTTTTTAAAGATGTTGGCAAATAAAATTCAGTCCAGAATTAAATTTCAATGCTTTATCAAAGTAGTCACTTTGGTACTGTTTATTTATTTATGAATGCATTCCTGTGAGCATACTTTTCAAATGTTTGTTTTGTTTTCCACATTTTGGTTATTAAGGTAAAGTATGTTTATGTCATTGTATGTGCTTTGGGAGTTATAGGTTTAAACCTCTACAAATGTATATTTTCACACCCTGCCCATTACCAGTGCCCAAATAATTCCCACCATGTTCCTTCCACTGGGTTCCCTTCTTCCCCCACCCCCACTCTGCCAGGCTACCCCCTCAGCCCCACCCCTTGGCTCAATTTCGTAGTCACATGTTAAGAGTATAAAGAAACATAACAACGGTTCAGTCAAAATGTTGATAATTTTTAAAGTGATGTTCTTTCTGTCTTTTCAGTTCTTTACATGTAATTTCTAACCATCACATTTCTAGGTGCCATCTTCCCATTGAGAGCAAGGATGCATCCCAGCTGGTTTGTCCTGTGGTGCTAAGGGGGGCGTTATGTGGGAAAGACGGGGACACATGCCGATGTAGTGCTTACAGCATCCCTGAAGTGACAGACTTGGAGTATGACTACCTAATAAAAAACCTGCTGTCCTCGGTGGATCAGATCATTATAGTCTATGTGTTCTCAGCTAAGGAAAAGAGCAAGAATATAAAAGAGGTGACCAAAGTGTACAGGGAACTGAATAGAACTAGAAGCATGCCTTGCAGTCAGGTGAGTGTCATGTATATAAAAATGAATTGTACAATAACAATTACATGTATGTTGTATCTTAATGCATTTCCTCAGCCTCAGAAAGAATTCCCACACAGACACATTTTTGAACTCTGACCTTTGTATAGGAAAGGTCACAAATCTTAAGAGTATATAGCTTAATGAATTTCCACATATGTATGCAGCTGTATAACTACCAACCTGATCAAGATCTAAAATATTTCCAAACCTGAACGAGCTCCCTTCTACCCTTCTCGGTCAATAACTCACCACCTTCCCAGGTAACCACTGTTCTGGCTTCTATTGTCATACATTAATTTTGTCTGTTTTAGATCTTCATATCCACGGAATCACCTCTTGTGCACATTTTGAAACAGCACACTTTTATGCTTTCTCTGATAGAAAACAGGAAAGGTAAACATGAGTCATACCAGTGTCTTCCCATTCTGTGTCCTTAACAGAGCTAGACTAAGCCCTCGACCTTTTTTTTTTTTCTGAATTCACTCCAAATAGCCACCACCAGTTGTTCTGAGTAGATGCTTATGAAACCTCTTCTACAAAATACTGTTTACTCTCAACATATTTAATACGTTTCTAAGTCTGATTGATTCTGTGAGTGTGAAGTTTTTTTTTTTTCAATTTGTCCTTTCTTTTCACTCTCACTGCTTCTGCTTATTTTAGGCTTTCATCACCTCCCACATGACTTTTTATAATGATCTCTCTAATTTTCCTGCTTTTGGTCTTGGCCCTTCTGCCATTTCCTACACATTGCATGGCATTCTTTTAAATGTCTGAACATGACTGTGTCATTCTCCTGCTTAAAACCTCTTAGGACTTCCCTTTGGGTCAAGTCCAAGTTCCTTAGAGTCACACTAGGGGCCCATTACCACTGGGGTCTTCCACCCTGCCTGTTCAGTTCCCCTGTCCCAACCCCAGTGACAACCCCGGGGGATACTTGATGAAAAACAACATCTTGTTCTTCATCAGTGGGAGCATGTGCAAGCTGAGAAATCGGGTTCTTGCACTGGCATTGCCCTTGCACTGCTTTCAATGCGTTCCCGTTTAGGATATTGTCCTGAATGTGCCCCGAGCTTCCTTTGAGGGAAGCTTGCTACCGGCCTGGTGTCCCCTGTATGAAGCCCAGTGTGAAAGCTGTCTCTCTGAATGAGAAGCCATTGTAGAAAAGCTTTATTTCCTGTGAGGATCTGGTATGTTTTCTCTTACCTGGCAATGAGATGTTTAGTGTCCAACTGGATTTCTCTTTTTCCCCTTCTTTGCTCTGAAAAGAACAGAGCAAAGTCTTAGACTGAATTATAACAATAGGGTGAGAAATTATATGGAATCCTTTTTTTCTTTCTGATCTAGAACTTCTGCTTATATTGAAATTTTCTCATAAATTTTTAATTTATAATTTTCTCTTATACTACATTTATTTCCTATAACCTATTTCAAGTCTTTTGGCAGAATATAAACAAACAAACAAATTAATTTAAAATGTGAATTTCAAAGAGTTGACAGCAACCTTCCAGGGAGGTGACATGTCATTGTATAACTCTGAATGGAGAAGAAAGATAATCTGGGCTTACTTGGCTGGGTAAGTTAGGCTTCCAAAAAAGGAGGTTCCTTTTTAGATGATAAAAAAGAAAGAAATTGTGCCACACCAGAGACCCTGAAGAGGCAATAAATAAGAATGAGAAAGATCATAAAACATGGACAACTCTAGTCTTCCCCAAGAGGGTTACCTGGCCAGACCAGAACCTTGGCTCTGTCCATTCTCTTTCATTCTACCTCACCAGGAAACCATGAGGCTTGCATAATGTTAAAATTGTTGAGTTGTACTTGGAAGCTGTAAAGCAATGGGAATTCATGAATACTCTGGTAGAAACATCCATGGTATAGACAAATTTCCTGAAAGGATGACCTGAGACCCCAAGAGTATATAGGGATTCTAGGACCACAGGGAGCAGAGTTTTTGGCAATAGCAGCCACCTACCCTGAAGCTGGATTCTTCTGTTGATAGCTGGAAGTTTCTTGATGACAGGACCATATCTTATTCACCATTATATCCCCAGTGCCTATTGCAGGGCCTAGCACATGGTTAATACCCAAAACATATTGTTGAATGAATAAATGAACTAATGAATGAATAAATAACTCTTCAGCCTGAAGCTTGGATAAGGAGGTGTCTGATCACTTCTAATTCTTCCTTGGTCTCATGGGAGGTGCTTCTGGGCTTGTGATCTGAGCTAGGTCAGATCTCCTAAGAAGAGACAAACGAGTTGAGTGAATGAGTGTAGATGGTAGTCAGGGAGAGATCAGCTCCTCATTAGAATGACAACAAGGTGCATCACACCCCAAAAGCTTTATATCCTCTGTGCAGCGCCCCATCCCATGCTTGGCATCTAAGAAACTCTTGTAAATGTTTGTTGAACTGGTAAGAACTGGCAAAGTAAGAAGATCAAAAGAACAAATGTTTATTGAATGTTTATTATGTAACAACCACTGCTGCCCCTGGGGAGCTGTATTATGGCTGCGGGCCTGGGCTCTCATTCCCCTGTGAGGGCCTTTCCAAGTAGCTTCTCAGATTTCCTCACAACATGGTCTCCTGGTTTTAAGAAGGAATGTTTACAGATGTGAAGATGGAAGCTGAAGATCCCTTAAGGGCTGGTCTCAAAAGCTACACAGTATGTGATCTGCCTTTAATTTCCACTTAAGAATATTTTATGGAAGAGTAAAAATAAAGAAGCAACCTGATTTATTTTATGTTTTAAAAATGTTACCCAGTATGTTATTGGTCAAAGGCTGTCACAGAGCCAGCTCAGACTCAAGGGGAATGGAAATAGGCCCCCATCATTCGGTGGGTAGAGTAGTAAAGAACTTACAGCCATCCTTAATCCACTCTGAGAATGTTTGAGGAAAAAGATGAAAAATTCAGATTGGACAGGTTGAGTTGGAGATACCCATGTGAACTTGGAATGCAGACAACCAAGAAGCAGGAAATTCAACCTACACGTCTGGACTTCAGAGGAGAGCACCAGCTTTGGAAGACATTTGACAGACAGAAAGTAGTGGAAAGGCAGGGTTACTCAAGTATGAAGAGAGGCACTGGCAGGAGGGAAGATGAGAGATTTTAGAACAACAGCTATTTAGAGATCAAGTAGAGGGAAAGTTGTACATGACAGACTCTAGAAAGAGAAATAGGAAGAAAACTTAAAAAGTGTGACCACAGAAGTCAAGGAGAGAGTTTGAAAAGGAGGAGCTGTTGAATAATTTTCCAATGCCATAAAGCAATCAAGTGATAAACTTCAAACTGCCCACAGGCCTTGGCAATGAAGTCTTTGGTGAGCTTATAAAGGCATTTCTAATGGGGTGGTCATAGGGATAGATTCTCAAATTTTTGGTTCAAAGTTATAAATACTGTTGAATGAAGCAAAAGAGTCATTACTTGGGATTTAATATCTTTATAATATTTTCTTTCTTTTAAAGAGTCGTTTGGATTCCTTTCGATTGCTCAAGTACAGCATCATCTATGCATCTAAGTTTACTGGCAACAAGTGTCCACTTCTGGTTCAAAGGCACAATGTCATTCCAGGGATATTTTTGGTAGGTGCTTTATGATAAAGGACTCTTAACCAACTTCTGGGTATGATCCTTGCATGACATGGATATCATTCAGAGTGCACAAAGCTAGAAAGAAAACAGAAATACATCACAACCTTCTGCAATACCCTCTGACTCCAGGTATTCCTAGAACTGCAGGTTATAACAGGTCTTATAACTGCTGGATTATCCCTATAGTTACTCTAGAAAAGTTAAACATTAAACATTACATACTCTGCTAACACTGAAGTGGTCAAATCGCCAAATCTCATCATATGAGATTATAATTTTTTTTTTAAGATTTATTTATGCAGACAAGCTGGGGTACAGGCCAGAAGCGTGGGGGTGGCGAGAGGGTTCACCAGAGACAGAATGGGGAGCAGCACAGGCAGATCGTCGGAAACACACTGCTGAGGGGAGCAGCAGGCGAGGCAGGAGAGGTCTGCCACGCCATGTGGGAATCTCCCTGGCCGGGTGTCGAACTCGCGTCACCACTGCCGACAGCTCCGCAGCGCAGCGCTTAACCGCTGCGCCACCAGGGACGCCCTCATCATATGAGATTATAAATGCTAAAATTTAATTCTTGCCAGTAAGAAAGTTAAAACCTAATTGAGGGAGGGATACATAATACATAATATGCATAATACATAATACATAATATGCATAATTTACCACCAAATAGAATAACCACCATGAGACAATCTAGTATGGCAGAGAAAGCATGATCTTTGAAAGTAGGCTTGAGTCCAAATTTTGTTCTACTACTTGCTTGCTGTGTGACCTTGGGCAATTATTAAGCCTCTCTCAGTCAGTCTGTTTTCTCCCTTACAAAGGGGGAAATGATAACTCTCGGAGCAATCTAAATCATCCTATACTTCTCTGGGTTCTTCTTAGGCTGGACGAATAATCAAAACAGCATCAGATGGGTTAGCAAGGGGAAAATCAATTTAATAGCATACATATGGAAATTTACATTGTTGTAAATTCTAAAATAGTGAAGTGGACTAGGGGCATTTATCCTGCATTTAGAGACCAGGTGCATCAAGGAGAAAGAAAGGAGACTTAGACTTCACATAGCAGAGGAGAAGGGTGCTACCTCATCTCCATTCTGAGAGTAAAGAATACTCAGAGTAAAGAGATTCTTAGAGAGGACATGTACACTGATAAACCTGCAACTAGATAAAACTACCCAATCTACAGTCTTCTTCTAGGATATAAAGGGGGAGCAGTAATTACTCCTCGTAGGTAAAGGGCAGAAGCTTAGGGCATAGTGATCTCTTCCTCAACTAGGAAAGGACGAAGGGCTTAGGCAAGGACTTAGTGAAGAAACTTGTCCTCAGCCTCAAAGAATTTCATTACTCTTAGCTCAAATACTGTACATGCCAGAGTGGGGTATCTTGAGACCAGTTCTGAAAATCTTGGAATGGTCTGATTTGGGCACCTTCATAACCTACTGAAAACCGTAAAAATTCAGTGAGATAATGTACATAAAATGTTTGTCTTCACTCCTGGCACATCAGGGACACTTAATAAATGTTCATCCCCACCCATTTTTCAACTCAACAAATGTTTATTGAATGACTGCTCTGTGCTAGTACAGTATCCAGTACTGAGGAGACACACACACACACACACACACACACACACACACACACACACACACACACACACACACCTGCCACAGTCCCTCCTAGGGCCTGGAGGAGATCCACTCCATCTGGAAGAGGAGAGAACTGGATCAGATTAGTGGCCCACAACCCTGACTGATGCCTTAGGTGTATGAAAAAATATTGATTCCTGGGCCTTCCCCTAGAAAATTAAATTAGAATTTCTGTGGGGGAGACACAGCATCAATATTGTCTCTCCTTCAACTGTGTTATGATCCCTTTCACATGTAATATAATAATGCACTGACTTTAAGTGAACAGTGTCCATAATTTTTGATAAGTATACAGATATTCTTGTGTTAACTACTTCCACAACCAAGAAAGAAATCATTGCCATCACCCCCAAACGTTTCCTTCAGCCCTTTAGCTGTCAGTCCTTCCAACCTTATCCTCAGACAACCACAGATGTGCTTTGTCACTACCTATTGGGTTTGCCTATTCTAGAATTTCATCTAAAAAGATTCATGCAATAAATATTCTTTTGTCTGGCTATGTTAGGATGTCATTTTTTTAAATTTCTCTGGGTAATTTTAATGAGAAACAATGGGCTGGATGATTTCTCAGGACCCTTTTTAACTAAAAAAGTACCATGATTTCATCTGCTAGTCTAGAGGTCCTTTGTAAAAATAGCACTGAGGAATAATAAGTATGACTGCTGCCATTGTATGATAATGCCAATGCTAATATTTGTTGAGGTTTGTGTTAAATTATCATGTGTATTTTTTTTCTTAAATCCCACAGTGATCCAGGGATTAGGTGTTAATATTAACCCTGAAGATAACGGTAGAAAATAAAACTTAGATTAAGTAACTTGATCAAAGTCAAGGAGTTAGCAAGTGGTGGTGGCAGGACTCAAAGCCAGGTTTTCTCACATTGAATGGAAACTTTGCTTTTAACCAAGACTTTCCAAGAGCTCCCACAGGTGAAATTTCACTCCCAGTAGGTCAAAAGGCTCCTTAAACATAGCTATGTATTATGAATGTTCAATCACTGATTCGTCTTAGCATTTCAGTTATTGTCTAGCTATGAAACTTAGTATTGCATTGTGCAATTTGAGGATACCGGTAAGAATGTTCTTTAGTATTGAAAATACCAACAGAGAATAAAGCCAATATGTAGAGTTCTCTTGTGATACAGAAATTGGGCATTTCAATGATGTCTGTTTTGGTCTTTGATTCACCTATGTATCAGTCATGCTAGAGAAAAAGCTAAGAATCAAGATTTTTTTTTTAGATTATGATGATTTTGGTAACTTTCCCAGGAAGTGAACTCAATGGCTAAATTATTGGATATGATGATGAAACTATTCGTTTGAAAACCATTTAACCCAACTTTGACTTTTACTTTCCCTTATGTATTTTTGATCTTTTACATACATTCTTTGAAAATTAGTCATTATTTTGGTGAAAGTGGCTCTTAAAGAATTCTATTTCTGTGTAATTATGTAACTTTTTGATATGTAATATACAAGGGAAGAGTATGAGGTGAAGATGTTTATAGCTCATGTTCTCTAATAGAGTCCTCTTATTCAAGATAAAGAATAGCTAGCTCCATATATCCCTCCTCTGCTTTGGCCTACAGAAAATGCTCTTACATTGCTTAGAATCTCAGTTATTCTCATAAACATGATCATTTTTTAGTACAGGCTTTTCTTTGCCACATATTTCAAAGTAGAGTTTAGGCAATACAGCATGAACTACTTCAGTAAAACAATTTGGCATTTCAATGAAATATTTTCAAAAACCAAATTTACTTGTAGGATTAGAACAACAAATGCCTATGATATTATTTTGCCTAAGAACCATCACACATTGATCGCTAAAGATGGGAAGTTGCCTTATACTTAATTCTGTGGCAACAACAAACAAGTTCTTATGGTTTGTGTAATAATATTCCCTCTATAAAAATTAAAACACCCTAAGATATTATATTCCTTATAAACTCATTTGAGTTTTCAAATAGAAAGAATATTCAAGGTCAGCTGGTCTGAACATAGAAAAATTTTAATCTACATCAAAAGAAGTTATTCATCTTACTGGGTTACCATGAGTCACTCATTTATTAGACATGGTAAATAAAATAAGAAACATTTAAAATCATTTTTCAAAAAAGTGTAAAGCGATGCCAGATAAATACCCTCAGCTTGTTGAGGAATTGTAACTGGGGAGAAGCAACAAATGTAAAGATACATTTAGCAAGAAAAGCTTAAGACCAAGAGCCTCTTAACTTAATGTGAAAATAAATCAGTTTGTTACAAGTGTCAGAGGACAGTTTAGTTAAGAGAAAGGGACTTAGGACAAACGAGATGAGGCAGAGGCTGCCTCTGTTCATGTCTTTTGAGAAACTATATATAGAGAAAGCAAGAGGAACTCATTCACTGATTTCATTACAGTAAAGTGAATCACTTCCTCAGGTTTCAGTCCACATGGGCACAAAAACCTCTATTCTCAGTTTTCAAAATACACTGTCACTGTGAACAATGAACAATTTGTCTTACTCTGCCCTAGGGAAGTCTTCCCACAGAACTGGCAGGTGATCAAATACCAACCCTGCTCCCACCTGGCTACTTGATCCTGTGAGTCTCCATAGACATGCTTGCTTGTTTTATAATCTGTGCTTCCCATACATTTAGGAAGTTAAATTGGTAGTTAAACTCCCTACCTGGTAGTTAAAATAATAACAAAAAAAACACCAGCACAATAAAAATATATGTCATCCTTCCACTGTGCTTGTTCATGACACTCAAATCAAAGGCTTGTCAGCAGTGTTGTGCCAGCTGGTTCCCTGTAAAAGAATAGTAACAATTATTGTGACCATCTAAAACAAGCATGTTCCCATTAAAATACTCGCTGTCCAGGCAGGAGCAAAGTGAGGCCTTAGCCCTCCTAGCTCTCCACTGGGTGACAGTGTTGCCCCATCTGAAATAAATGGGCTTTGTCCCTGGGCCAGATTAACTCGGGAAAGACCAGAGCCAGATGGCATCTAAGGGCAGCTCTGCTTTCTTTCCAGCAGATGGTTCTGTCAAGGGAAAATAGGAGGTGAAGAATTGTTCTGATGTTAACATGTTGGGCTGGGTCTCTTTGGGCAAAGTGGCACAGAAAATAGTGGATGTGATTGTACATAGTAAATTAAACTGCATTTTCCTGATCATTGAAGGCAAAATGCTTGTGACAAGTCTTATGAAAACTCAACTGAAAATTCACTTCATCTGTTTCCATAGAAGCATTGCATTGGGGTAGACTGATTCCTCCAAGGAGGCGTTTATTATACAAATGTGCTAGTGTATAACGCATTGCCCAGGACACTGAAGAAGGACAAGATAATCTTTGTGGAATGTTATTTCCAAATCACCAGGTCTTGGCTTTACATTATTCTATCTGTTCTGACACAATCTTGTCTTTAAAAGAAGTGATAGGTAAACAAGAACAAAGAATGTAGTAAGATTTGATGGCATCAGTGGAAATGAATATGTAATGATAATGCAGTAGAGAAGAATGATGAAACAGTTCATTTCCCCTTTTGAAAGGACAAGAAAGTGAGTTGAGTGGTGTAAGGAGGCTTTAAGAAGTTGGTTTGAGCAATCTTTTGTTTTCCTTTACTGTCCCTCCCCCAAATGAGAAGACAAGGATTCAGATTATTAAGATTCCTCATTATATAGTGAGCAATAAAACATGCTAATGTGGGGTTCTGCTCCAAATTCTTTCTAACTGGTTTGAAAGACTAGAATTATCAATTGAAGACATTATCCTACAAAACTTTTTTTAGTATTTAAAAAGCCTCCCCTCTCCTTTGCTTTATTTGATATTATCTGTTCCAATCAATTTGTACTGATACATTAGCATGTTTTCATTACACTTAATAATGGTTTTGGATTATCTTAACAACTAAAGTTTTTATATTTAAAATGACACTCTTTGCAGTGGCATTTTCTGAGGAAATTCTACTTGAGTTCTGAGAACCCCAAGGGAGGGTTAGAAATGCTAACAGATTGTCTGACTATGCAGATTTAGTTTTCACTCTCTGAGACGCACACAGACATTGCTCTACACAGACCAAAGTTCCATAGCAGCCAGAATGTGAAACTCTTGAAGCCCTTTGGATGCTTTCAGGCCTTTGCTGGCCTATTCTACCACAAACAGATGGCCTGCGTCAAACTATAGCCACAGCATCTTGATATTCCCTTTAATGTATATTATTTTATCAGAGTTTTTGTATTCCCTACCCCACAGGGGCCAACCATTTTATCAGCAGAGAGAATAAAAGGATTTAAGAGAGGATACCTTGGTAGGGGTGTAGAGACATTTCTGGGACTCACCAGAACAGAGTGAATTCTCCTGGGAAGCAAATCCAATGTGGACATCTCCCCATGTGTCTGCCTTCTCCACCATGAGGCCACAGTGAAAGGAGAGTTAAAAAGAGAATGGGGTAAGGAGGAGGTCCAGGAACACTTTTATCTGTTTATCTCTGTAGAGTGGTGTACAAGATGCATTCATGTTCCCATCCCTTTTACCATCTTAGATTCCCAATCAAGAAGGCTATTGAAAGTTTATATAGTTGCTGTGTGAGAAGCCAGCACCACAGATTTTTTTGGGGGAAAGATTTTACTCAATTTTTGGAAATGTGGAAGGGCAAGAAAATAAAAGTCACCCATACTCTTACTGCTTAGAAATAAACAAGGTTAATGTTTCAATGGAATAACCTTCCAGTGTTTATACTCTCTTTTCAAATTGAGGTACATATGACAATATAATATATTTATAAGCATTCCCCTATGTCACTTAATATTTTTGGTATATTCTTTTATAACAGTGTATTGGCAGAATAATATTATATTATATGGATATATCATGATTTATTTTTAATATAGTTTTTATGACTGGATATTAAATTATTTTAAAGCAAACATTTTTAAAATGTGTCCTGTGTTGGAATGAATAGCCCTGCAAAGCAGTGCACTCTCCTTTTCAGAGGATGAAATATAACTTTTTAGGAGATATCTCAGAATGAATTCTTACCCTGAGGGGCTGCCCTCTTTATATTCTCTGGATTCCATTTCTCTTGGCAATTACTTTTCTTCCAGGACTTGCTGTCTTTCCCTGTGCTTCATTCTCACATTAACCTTATGACCCTGGTCACCTCCTTACCCCTTTGTAGTGCCATATGTAGCACTGATTTTTCAGCTCTTTCTCTACCACAGGGCTTTGGAGCCAGAGAGGAGGGTCCCTTTCCCAGCCAATATGATCAGATACTCTGAGTCTGGTTATCTCCTCTGTTGGATAGTCAAGTTGCTCAACATTACATCACAAAATATCCTAGTTCTTTAAAGTTCTTAACAGTGAGATACTATTTAGAATGGACAAGAAAGAATTGGCAGAAGTTTGTCTATTTAAAACAAGACAAAGAAAAAAATATTTAATGGGACTACCCTTTCGTACAATAGCATTAGTGTAAATGAAGAGTGAAAATAATTCTGTTCTGTCATCAGTTATAAATTTTAGCTGCACAGTATCAATTTTTTAAATCTTCAGTTGTAACTTTGATCACACTAGAGTAGGAACTCTGCTCTTCTTATTTTTGTTGCAGCCATTACAATATTTACAAATACATAAAATCAGAATTTGTATAATCTATCTCTTCCTGATGGAGGAAGCTGAGTTTGAGTGGTGAAGTGGCTTATCCCAAAAATAGGGTTAACCACACTGGGCATGGAGTTGGTAACTTCTAATTCAATACTATTTCTACTGCACATCAAAAAATAAGGACAGGGAATATAAAGTGATGTAGTCACTGTGGAAGACAGTACGGTGGTTTATTAAAAAAACAAACAAACAGAAAATGTCCATGTGATCTAATGATTCTACTTCTGAGTATATAGTCCAAACAACTAAAGGCAAGAACTTGACCAGATATTTGCCTCACAGCATCGTTATTCATAATATCTAAAAGGGAAAACTACCAATATGTACATTGATAGGTAAAGGGATACATAAAGTGTGATATATATGTACAGTGAAATATTATTCAGTCTTAAAGGGGAATGAAATTCTGATACATGCTGAAACATTAAATTAAGTGAAATAAGTCAGACACGAAAGGATATATTTTGTATTATTTCACTTAGATGAAACACTTAGAACAGTCAAATACAGAAAGGCAGAAAACAGAACAGTGATCACCAAGGACTGTGCTGAGTGAGGAGTCACTGTCTAAAGGATACAGATTTTCAGCCTGAATATGGATAGTGGCGATGGTTGCACAGCCATATGAGTGTACCTCATGCCACTGAGCTGTACACTTAAAAATGGCTAAACTGGGTGGTACATTTTGTGATGCATATTCAGCAACATTATAAAAGAGAGGCAGCAAGTGTTGGTGTTAGTTCTGTAACTAGTTGGGTAACTACAGATAAGTAACCTTACTTAGTTTCTTTTTCTGTAAATTGAGGGGGTCTGGAATAGATGATCTCTAAGTACTCTTTCAACTCTAGTATATTCTGAGGACAAAGTCACACCAGAATTTCTATCGGGGGTTCCACCTGAAGGTCAGAAAAACATCTCTCAGACATACCACAGAGGAAAACTGACATTTGCTCTGCTTTTCAGAAATGAGTGTTAGAGTCTCCAGGTTTGTTAAATACAGACAAGCAGTCTAGGTGCTTTCTGACTTAAAAAAATTCAGGCACCAGTTAGAGTCTTAGAGAAGCTATAGAATAAAGTTGGTGAAGCTAATTATCTCGTTTGTTAGGTAAAAATCAATCTCTTAAAATTTAAACATTAAGTAAAAAAATATCATTTTAACAAATGCACTCTCCAAATACAAGTATTTATGATTTCATGGATACAAGTCAACAGTCCGTGGAACCATTACAAATCTATAGCACCAGGGGCCTCCCTGGTGGCGCAGCGGTTGAGCGCTGCACTGTGGAGCTGTTGGCAGCCAGCGATGCGAGTTCGACGCCCAGCCAGGGAGAATCCCACATGGTGCAGCAGACCTCTCCTGCCTCGCCCGCTGCTCCCCTCAGCAGTGTATTTCTGATCTGCCTGTTCTGCTCCCCACTTTGTCTCTGGTGAACCCTCTCGCCGCCCCACGCCTCTGGCCTGTACCCCAGCTTGCATGTATAAATAAATAAATCTTTAAAAAAAAAACAAACCACCAAATCTATAGCACCAGAAAGTTCTTACCTTCTCAGTAAACAGCCTGAGAAACTCAACTGTTTTATGACAAGCTATAGAACTACTGTAAATAGTATGGTAGCTTATATGTAAATATTCATAATCTTTTATCTCTCTTTTTTAAAGAGATACATTTCATTTTGTTCAAATTAATTTTGTCCAAATTTCCTATCATTAACTAAAGAACCTTTTTGGGGGAGGGGTAGGGAGGTATAACTTCACATTCCACAGACCTAGTATTCGAAGGAACTTACCTTCTAGGCTTCCTTATAAGAAAGTGCTGTAAACAAGAAGCAGAGATGATTTCAATGGTCCTCTCCCAGTCCCAATCCCTCCCTGCCTTTCTGCTCCCTCACCTTCCTATGCCACCTTACCAGGCAACCCCAGGACACCCCAGGCAGTGCTGGAACAAGGTTTTGATTATGCCAGGGGCAAGGCTTAGAGGAATTTCCCAGCAAAAATGATACTTGAGACCCAAAGGGAAAGACTGTCTGCTGAGAACCATACCTTTTCATCTAAATAATTCCCTGAATCATGACAACAACCCTATGATTGTTTCCACTTCACACACAGAAGACTGAAGCTATAAGATCACACAGCTGAGAAGTGGAGCTGAGATTTGAACCCAGGCATCCTGACTCACAGTCCAAAATGGGGACATGCAGTGTCTGCTGGCAGCACTGGGACATAGTGCATAGGCAGGCAATGGGGAAGATGATATCCTCTTTGTTTTTGTAAATGAGATTTTTTTAGGATTCCTAGGAAAGAGTGTTATAAAATCTCTACTTAACTCTATTAACACATACCCATTTTCCAGTCTCCACTTAACTGAAAGAGTTGTTGTCTGGAAGCATTTGGGGACATTCATTTAGGATGTGTAAATGCTTTAGAGGGCAATGGAATCTCTTTGCTTTCATTTAGTCATTAGGTCAATATTTGGTCATCACAAGGCTAATATATTTAGTTTGAGAGAACAAATCAGGGACTGTTTGCTTGGTTTGAGTTGTTTAGAAAAGTCTTTCAGCTCCACTCAATTCAATTCCTGGAATAATGATATAATCAGTATAATTTAAACATTTACTCTCTCACCACCAAAAGGGCTCAACCAATAAAACGGGCACAGACTGTAACATACAACTAAATAACAAGCATATACTTTCAGCTTACAAAGTGCTTTTGCATAAAGACCTCATACCAACCTTATAAGTAATTAGGGGAGAATATCTAAACAAATAAAATCAGTTTTAATATGGGAATGAAAAATGTAGAGAGAAACTAATTGCTCATTTAATTGAGTTCTTTTAGGAATCTTATGATTAAACTGAAGATGGATTGAGGGGATTATGCTATTTGAAGTGGTAATTAGACTTCCTGTGTGCATGCATGTGTGTTTATATGGAAATGTATGTCCCTGTATGTGGGACTATATAGGAAAATAAGATACAACAAAATCCCATAGAACAAATATCTAATTTGAAGTCAGAGTCTTTTTGGTGAACATAATCTATTATTTTTTCTTGATAAGAGACTTTGACTCTTGGGCTAGATATTTAACTTACTTGAGAGCCACTTCTCTTATCTCTAAAATGAGAATACTTCTAATCACAGGGTGACTGTTATTCCCAGTATAAAGAAGGCCACTCAATAAATGTGCATGGAGTTTAAAATTCTTTGTTACCATCATCATTAACAAAGAAAATATCGTAAAGTCATAGGTCATTGGATTTTTTTGAAATATTCAGGTATTCTTTATAGAATTTACTGTATTTTCAAAATGTATTCATTCACATGGTATCTTGGGATGCCTAATATTTCAAAAAAGAATAAACCAGGAGTCACATAAAGGATACCAACCAGACTAAATAAACATGACTTACATCTGCCCTGAAATGTAATTTTTAAGGGTGAAAGTGATCAGGACTGGAGGGTTAGCCTGCTGAAAGCATCTTTGCCTTGGTAGCTGTGGGAATTCAGTGGGAGCCCCATGTTTTGTTTATTGCGCAGCAAAAAGAAATCTTACAGAAGAGTTTCTGCAGTGCACTTACAACTCAGTTAATTCAGTAATATTGTCATTGTTGAATTAAGTGATTCACTAATATTGTCAATGATATTTACATTTGCTTCTTATAGAAACAGATGAGGATGGGTAAGTTGGCAATCACATACTCTGAGGAATGCAGTGGTTCAGAAAGTAGAACTGATAAAGATAGAGCTACCACTGGAAATCAGGCAAAACCTATCCATTAGAATACAACCCCGCCAAAACTGTCATAAGCATTCAACATGTATTAATCTTACCTTGTAATCACTGCAAACCTGTAAGCTAAGTGTCTTAAGTGGGAACACTCCATTTCACAAGACCTGGTACACAGAACTATAGAGTTGAAAGAACAAGATGAAGAGTCAGAATAGAACCATTTATTATGGTGATAATAATTAATGACTAGCTATTAGCTTACTCGTCACTTAAATCTGTCACTGACCTTGTGATATAGGAATAATCATTCTTGAAGAATAAGGGGACTGGAACTGTGGGAGGTAATCACAGACATTAAGTGGTGGAAGACCAGATATAAAGCCAGTTGTTAGGACTCCACACCAAGTGTTCTCTCTGCTATACTTCAGCATATCTTCTTAGGTTCGGTCCTATTTTGGAGCACTATAAAAGCTGAAACAGCAGGAGACCTGATCCTGAAAACCAAAAAGAGCTTAACAAATGTTCTCAATCCTGGATAATTTGGCATTAGTTTCTGTCAGCCATTATCTGACCTTGTAGTTGTCAAGTCCAAGTTTGTTTGATCTTACTCGACATCTATGTATCATTTTGTACTGTTCATTATGCTTTCTTTGAAACTCTCTACTCCTCTGGTTTTCATATCACATATCTTAATTCTATCCCTCTGATCACTGATTATTATATTACATTCTTAACCTGGATAATAGCTAATACTTACTGAGTGCTCCAAAGTTGGCACATCTTATGACCTGTTGATTTATTTAACTTTATTTAAATGAATATCAGATAAGAAGCTTCTTATCTAAACTTCAGAGAATTCTTAGAGGAAAATTATGCTATGTCAGTCTTTACATTATACTAGGGCATTACTAGAGGGCGATTGCTAAGTCTTAACCAGATTTAACCAAGACCCATGCTCAATACTGGATTGCTGCTGTTATGCAAAATAATGAGCATTTAAAAGTTTACAGGTATTTTTTGACCAGTTTTTAGAGCTCCTTTCAGAGAAGAAACCAGATTCAACTCATTTATTATTTGGAGCATTGATAAAGCTTCATATTTGAAGTGTTGAAACTATGTTCCCACTAAATTGTGGCAGATTAAGATAATTACAACGTTCAACTTTTGCAAGTACTTTGCTTTGTCTCAGCAAGAAAATGTCATTCCGGTCATTTCCCACAATATACAGATGTTTTACCAACGTAATGTGCATGATTGAGGCAGCATCATGCTTTGGCAGTATTTCAAAATAGTTGGCTTCTGTATTAAGTATTGTTAAATGAAAATGTAACTTTATAAAGCAGAGCTTTTCCTTGCATTTTAAAAAATGCTCATGTCATTTTGTAAATCTGTTTGTTTGGTAGATGTTTCTACAATATTTTATAAAAGATACTTTTTTATCCTTTCAAATAAAAATGTAACCATGTCTGTCCAAAAAAATTTCTTAAACTGCTCACCTGTGCTTATTTATAAAATCTCTTGTACCCTAGAGCAAAATGATAAGCTTGGTTTTATGGAGTGCAATTTTATCTCTTTATTAAGAAATGGAGAATCTGAGGAATTTAGAGGTTGTCCAATTCATAAATCATAATTAATGTTAGCCTTTTTTCCTTAGAGGAAACTGTGGCTCAATATGGTTAAATGAGTTGCCTGCATTTTAAAGTTGTGTCCAGAAAACAAGTTTATAGACTTTAAATTCTCTGTTCTGATGTTACCTGGAAAAAGAAATTTATTCACCAGACAGCTTATCATAATGATTAACAGATGTGTCTTTTAGACCTAGTTAAGCTACTTGTTCTGCTATTCATGTGTATGACTTTGAATGAGAATACTGAGGTGGTTTGCTCATCTTAATATACTCACATTCTAGAAACATGTTTTATATCTAATATTCCTTTATGTATATAAACATTTTCTCATACCAACACATGTAAGATCATCCTTTGAATAAATAGGATTATTTAATATGATCAGATTTTGAAAATGTTCTATTATTTTTTACAGATGTACATTCGAGGAAAATTACTATTTGCCAACTTTATTTTCAATGGTTATAGCACATCTGCTAAAGACCTTCAAAAGCAAATTGTGAAGACATGGAATGATTATCATAAGGGCTATTTCCTACCCAAAGACTTCAGAATCTGGTAGAGTAACGCCATACATTTTGCCTTCTCTCTTACTTTTAATTAGTAAGTGTCATACAAGGATCAAATTTCAAGAATTACCTTTATGAAAACGTATTCCTTGCCTCAAATCTTTTTTAGAAAGGGATCATTTATTATTGTTAAAAGTTCATTTCAAGAAAGGCTGCTTTCCCCTTTAACTAGCTTTTAGTCTACACACACAGCCAATTTGGAGTTACCATGAATGTTCTCAGAAGTGTAGCTAAGCCTAGAGAGGTTCAAACCAATAATTCATGCAATTACATAGGACAAAGTGTGATCCATTCAATGCTAACATTCTTCCTGGTTTAGCACATCTTTTCTGAAAGGGAGATCATAAGCCAACAAAAACAACATAATTAGAATGTATCCAACGGTTGACAGTAACTAAGAAATCTGAAAAATGAAGATTTAAAACTTTTGAAACTCTTAAGCTGCAGTTTTCACTCTGATAAACTATCATGTGAGGCACTTACACGACCAAATATAATTTAGAATATTGAATCCCAGGCTTTCCTAAACAACAACTGGTTTTTTTTTGTGGTTGTATTAACAAATTCTGAAACATACCATAATGGAGGAAAAAAAGGGACAGAAGGAAAAGAAAAAGGATTTTTACATTTTGACTTATTCATGTTGCAAACACCAGAAGAAAAAAGACAAACTCAAAAAAGATATCAAGAAGTACAATTTTTTTATTAGAGACTTTTTAAGCTTAAGAGGAACAATACTAAATATATATACAAACCTACTATTGGGTTCCTGTAAAATCCTTTAAAAACAGCTGACAAATATTCAATATGATAAAATACTCAGTGATGAAAGAGAATACTGTGTTTAAGAAAGGTTATAATCTCAAGCCTTCAAGTAGGGTTAGGAGATGTATAAAAAAGTAAAAATTAAAATATTCCTGAAAGAATATTCTCAAATATTAAAAAAAAAAGATAACTTGAGAAAAGTATCTGAAGTGAAGGCAGACCTTAGAAACACTATGTAAACAAGTCCCAACCCTACAACAGTACACAAATTCCTATTTTCAGTGTTGAAAATTAACAATGATAAGAGTGAAAAGGCCTCCCAAATATTGATAAAACTTACTTTACATAAACATAAGATGGGTTCCACATTTCAGGCAATATCAAGAAACACAAGTAACTTTTACAGACTAGTGTGCTGATACAAAATTACAGATGTTAGAACATTTCCATGCTTGGGTGAATAAAAATGCCATAAATTCTGTAAGAAACTGAATGTAAAGCTTACCTAATTAATTCTATATAGCTCATTAGGGAAAAACGAAGAGTGAACTTATGAAACAATAAAAACATTTAAGTCATTTGGCTTTAAAAGAAATCAAAATTTAAAGGTCACCAGAACCAGTCTATTGTTTTATCAAAAAATGTTATATAAACATAGTAACATGTATACTGTTTTGATTGACGTAAACAGGAAAACACCGTACAAAAAGAAAAACACTGGGAGGGTGGACATAGTAAGATTTAAAAGGCAAAAATAATGGAATCCTCAAGATGAAACATCTATGTGAAGAATTCAATACAGAACTATGGCTAGGGTTGAGTTCTTCCAAATGAGCTCACAGTCCTCTTATAAAGGATTACATACTGACCCAGTCTTTCTGGTGTGACAAGAGTTGGAGGAACAAACAGCTTTGGGTACTTTTCACATGTGGAATAGTTATTTAGTTGGCAAATATTTCAAACATGGGCTAAACCTATTTAAATGCTGTTATTAGCAAAGGTACACATTTTTATTGTATACCATAACCTTTGGATTTGGGATCCTTTCATGTCTTTAAATAGAAAAACAGGTATGTAACTATAGCATCGTAGTGGTCATGGTATGAAACCATGTGATAAATCATCTAGACCACCTAAAATCTGCAAAATGCTATTATAAAATGAGATAAAAACCCATTTTCACTCTATCATCTTGTCTTTACGTCAGATTCTGAAATTAGCCTATAGTGAGTCTAACAGGGGACATTGTGTCTGTAAATGATGCATAGGTTCTTCTCGGAACTGAACCTCAAAAAGTGAGCTCAAAGTAATGTGGTGGATTCAATATGGAATTAAAGGGAAAAGGCATCAGTCTTCAGAAACAAAAGCTCAAAATCCCTTATTTAGCACTGGAGCCAGGGGGCAAAGAGCAAATGCTTTTTAGAAACTGTGAGCAATTTGACACTGATAAAATATTGTTGAGTAGAAAGTCTTTCAGAAAAAGGAAAACAAAAAACATTAATTGGGAAGAGATTTTTTTTTTGAGTGGCTAAACTGTTTAACCTAAAAATAGGTATCTGGTAAAGGATACAAGAACAATTCTCACTGGCAACTAATAGCTACATTACATTGTCACATTTCTATTGTGACAATTATGTTAAAGTGTGGTAAAACTTTTTTCTATAAATATTAAACAACCAATTCTTACTAAGATGTAGGCACATTTTACAAAAATGTGACTCTTGGTGAACATAAAATGTCTAGTCAGCCTCAGATTATCTTCAGTCTTCATACTCTCGATGTTCCAGGAATGATGCGCGAGTTTAGGTTGGTTCTAGGATAGGCCCAGGGGCCTGGTTTGATCTGGGATCCCTGGGACCATACCTAGAACAAACCCAAACAAAACCAAACTCCTTGGGAGTGCTTTCGTCTCAGGTAGACTTCTGGGCTCTTCACTCACATGGACCAGTCTTTAAGGGATGGGAGTAACATTTCTGGAGCTTTCTGTATGTTGCCAAATGCTGGTACTTAGTAAGCATTATTTAAGTCACAGTATGAACAGAACGAACAAGTTGGAACAATAAAAGTGCAGAAAATACTAGATTCAGAAGCGGAGTTAATTTAGGAATTTATTTGGAAAGGAGAAAGAGGGTCTTGTAATATCTTCAGATCTTATAAAAGAATAAGCTTATAAAAAACATGTTTTAGTTTTAGAAAAAATGTTCAATGATAAATCACTTGTAGGTAATCATCAACCTTTAGGAAATGCTACAAAAGTGAAAAATATAAAGCCAAAAATAATAAAATTATCCCTTGAGAAACTCTTAAGATATAAATGAGAATAAATATGCATTTCTACAAACAGAACTCATAGAATACGCTTTTAAAGACAGTGTAGGCAGAAGTATACACAACTTAAATAATATTCTGTTGCCATAACATGTTTGATATGTGCTCACTGAAATTCAGTGAGATGAAACAAACTAAATTGTTAACAGGTTGAAATGTATATAACACTAAATAAACCATGTACATTTTAATTTACTACATGAACATCCATAAATTCAACTCCTCACTCATGTAAAAACTTTGTATGTGTGAATCCTGGAATTGTCCTCTTTTTGGTTTATAGCAATTGCACTGAATAGAATTACTTTCCCCTCACAACTATACTCAAAGAGAATTTTTCTCCTTGTTCACCAACCCAGGTTTGGCATCATGACTATCTGTTCTGTAATGGCAGTACCAATTCAAGAAATTGATTTGGATATTTTTTTTAAAGTAAATATTACATCATAATTTCTTTTCAGTAGTATAAAAAACTGGAAGGTGACTGAGATGTGGCTATAAAACAATTTTTCAATTACCCTGTATATGATGGAAGGATGAATCAACATACAATTACTAAAACACAATCAGCCTATTGATAAAACTAAGTTCTTCAATGCTTGGCTATAACCTTTTAGGCAGATTTGATATTTACTTGTGAACACTGTAACATACATATTACATATATATTTCATGTTTATTTTTCATGCAAGAGAGAAAAATCACCATGTTTAAGTAAGCTTGGTAACTTGACATATTAATTTGAACATGCAAAATATAGAATTACAGTCATACCAATATGACTAACACTGATTACTTTTGGCAAGCACTTAACAAACATTTAATTGAATCAAAATTCAATTGCTATTGAATTGATTCAATTGACATAGAAAATTCAATTGCTATTAAGATATTATCTTAAAAATTAGCATAATCAAAGAATAAATTCTTTGTAGTATAATTGTCTGTAGTCTAAAAACCTAATTACTGAGATAGAAACAATGAATGTTTTATTTTCCAGGGCTCAACCTCCTCCATGTTTTGGAAGTGAAGATACATTTCTATAAAAACAAAATCAAACAAGAGAAAGCAACCTAGCCAAAGAGATTCTTAGTAGTATGTGGCAGCCAATACAAACAGAAAGTACTAGAGAAATGCTAAATTCAGTGGATTGGCTTAAATCAGAGTCAAAAACTAGAGGATTATAAATAGAGAAGGTAAAGTATGGAAATAAGTGGCTCTTTTTGTACAGTAACATCTCATCTATTTGGAGAGAAGGTATCGAATCTATTAATCTCACTTACTTTAAGACAGCAATGAAATGAGTAACAGAGGTCACAAAATCCATGCACTTAAGTCTTCATTCTGAGTCAATTTACTTTTTATATTACACATTATTTTGTCTGAGTTACCTGGTTTCCAAAACCAAAGTGGATTAGAAGGAGCATTATGAAGGTGGAGAAAGGCAACTGCTATGGGCACACTAAAGCAAGCAGAAATATAAATGGGGGAATTAAAATTACTATTAGCAAACAAAGGCAAGAAATTAAAACTCTAGTAGAATGTAGCCATTTGGGGCAAGTAACTCTGAGTGCCTGATTAGTCTATCAAAGTATAACTAATCTTAATAATTTGACATCAAGAAAGATTAAAATATATTCTATATATTGTTTAAGACAGCAATCATATTGTTTCAAAAAGATTTTCTTCAGAAATAACTACAAAACTTTTTAATAGTTAAAGAGGTTTAAACTCTATAAAAAACATGGATATATTCCCCAAATATTCAGTTAGCCAGGTCTTACTAAATTAGTCATGCATGTTTAGACTCAAACTAGTATTTCTAGAATATCTTGGTGAACAGAATTGAAGTCACATTTATAAGTTTAAGTATGTACTAGGCACAATGAATAAGAACAAAATATTTGTTTTCCTTAAATACACACAATGATTTATAAAAAGATAAATTTTCTTTTACAGCTAAATTTATTGACAGTCCTAGAAACATTAATATCGAAAAACTGAATTAATGCTTCTTATAGCAATCACAGTGATTTTTAGCAACTGTGTTTTTAGCAACTTCTTAGTAAAGAACTAAGAAACAAACAAAAGTATACTAAGCAGCCAAAAAGGTACCACAAAGTCCATGCACTTTAACTGACAGAGAAGCCCCTTAGCATTCTTTCAATCTACTTACTCTTATTTTAGACACAATTCTAGCAAGCTTGGCAATCTGGTTTCTCAGTCCACAGCAGATTAGAAGCAGCAAATTTAGAGGCCTAGTGCAGGAGGCAGGCACACATGATAGCAGCATAAAGTGACAGCTGATTGTAAGGGAAGACAGAGAAACTGTAATAAACAGACATAACTCACAAAGCATAGCAATGAAGGGTCATGTAGTAAACAGGCAATGACATACACTATTACAGTGGTTCCAGAGAGTGAATTTCTGTTCATTACCCCCACAATAGAAACCAGTGATCCTAAAGATGACAATATATTAAATCATTAAATATATTAAATCATTTTAGTTACATGTGAGAAGTCAGAAATTAAAACATCAGCTGCACCTTAGCTTTTAGATAATGGGTCTGGGATTTAAACTATGGCGTATCCTTCGAAAGCCTCAATCCCATATTCTTAAATTTCCATAGTAATTTGTATGAAATGTTTTCACCCACTTTTTTGTCTAATAACTTCAGAAATCAAACTTGGCATCATGCATCAGTTACTAATGAAGTATATTCAGATGCTGCAATGAGGACTTAACTTACAAAGTCAGGTAATACAACTTGTGAAAATAAGCAGAGGATCATATATCAAAGGCCAGCAAGAGTCTGGTCTCATATACCAACTATTTAGAGTTTTAGTGAAAGCTGGGGGTAGGGAGGAGGGATTTAAGATACAATCACTATCATTTACTGACATGACTTTCCTAACAAAGTGTTAAACTCCTTCTTCAAGACAGACCTAAATAAGGTGACTCTATCAGGCACACTAAGTACTAGGTTTGCACGTTAAACTATGGAAATTTTTATAAATTATTATATAAATTTTATAAATTATTAAAAGTTGTCCGGATATTACTTCTAACAAGAGTTATTCTATTAAAATAAAGACTGTAAAATTTGGAAAGCAAAATTACAAATTTTCCCCACAAAATATATTTTCCCAGAGGGTTCCTTTAGAAGACAGGATGGCAGCTAATAAAAACTACTCAAAAGACTGACAGGACAAAATGAAATATACTTAAAAAAGTAACAACAGAGCATCTACTTATATTACTGTTTGTTTTTATTTCCCAAGGTACTAATGGCAAGAGCAAAGTTCTACATAAAAGTTCTTAGATTTTACTGTGTATAAACATAACCTAGATTTCATTCCAAAATGACTGACTTAAAATGATTTGGAATATGATCCAAAATCTACATTTAAAAAATAAAGACTTGTAATTGACTCTAATACAGATGTCCCAAGAAAAACCTGAGAAACACTGACTTTTAGACTGTGAGAGAAAAGTAGCAATTTTCAGAGGAATGATATCTTAGAAATACTTTGAAAGACGAAAACACAAAAACATTCAATTAAAGTTCTGAGATCCTTATATCATGGTTTAAACAGTAGAATCTTGTGGAAATAGGTAGTAATTAATGAATAAGTAGATCAGACTGGAAGATCAGAAATTCCTGATTAAAATTACTCCTTCAAAATAAAAAAATATCATCTTAGATAATTTGAATAAAGCTGAAACAATATTATGAAGATATTTTTCCCAAATTGGTATAATAAAAATAAAATTAAATAATTAAAAATTATCTATTATTCTTCCTATGGTTATAGATTAAGGGAAAGATTATTAAGGTTTTCCATATGTGCTACTTCTAAATCCAAGTAAAATAAGGAGTTGGCAAACTAATTAAAAAGAAATTAAATTTTAAGTAAGTATTATCATTTAAGAATATGTTAGCCAGTTACAAGGTTTTTTTCTTGAAATTTAGCTAACTTTTTCTCCTAAGCAGTAAACTAGACTTACCCTAAGATATTGATCCTAAGATCTTAATTATGGACAAGTTCCAGAAATTTTGGCAATAGGCAGAATCAACTAGAGTACAAGAGGAGCTGTACTATTCATACAAAGCAGAACCAAGTTTTTCCTAAGGATAAAAAATAAATTACCTTAGATTATTAAACAAAACTCCATAAGTATATATAAATTTACTTACTCAAAGTGCTAAATTACAGGAATTCGAAAGTATGTCTTAACTCTACAGATAATCTGGACTTATGCAATTTTTAGGACAGCAGCATAAATTATCTTATTTCTAACAGGTTCCCCCCAAATATCTATAAACTATGTCAGTGCGTAAGAGCTACAGGCTTCAAAAAAACAGTATATTCTTGAAAATATCATTCTTTGAAAATGCAATCACAACACAAAACAGATGACACTGGATAATTGGAAAGCGACTTTTTAAAGAGGCAGTTTGTAAATGAAGTACTAAGGAGCCAAAGATGCTCTTCAGGAAGCTGACAAGATGCTTCCAGAATCTCATTAAGGTGGAAATGGTATAGCCTCAGGGCAGAAATAAGAAGCAACTAGTCCTGTTTGTGTTAATGGCAACCCAATTATCTGTAGGCAAACTGAGTAAAAGTGCTTTCTACAAAGTTGGGGATAGGGCACTGGACACAGGGATCCAACTTTGAGATCATCTCTTTCACTTACAATAAGAACAGAAAAAGATGAAACCAAAAAAATTGAAAGGGCAACTCTTAAAATGGTACAATTTTTTCTTTTAAAGATCTAAATGTGCTGAATGTACACATCCACAAGGAAACAAACATAAGAAACATGTCATGACCCAAGTATTTTTGAAACTAGTTTTTAGTTCCAAACCCCAGCACACGTAAACTGTATGAACTCAATTTTTTTTTATTTAGAACCTGTATCTTTGTTTTAAGATTGGTATAAACAAAAATAAAATACAAACAACTTGTTATTGACATAATTGCTGCAGTTATTAACTGCAAAAATACAGTACAAAGGAGTCATATTAAATGTTCTTGCAGTGGAATTATCCCAGACATTTCATAGTAGTAAATTCTGGCAAGAAATGATGAATTCATTTCTTATTAAAAGTACTTAAACAATTTCCAAGATCGAGCAGTTGTGCTGCAAATAAAAGAGCAGTTTATTCAAAAGAGCCCTTACCTTTCTGTTATTTCCTAAAAGATCTGCCACTCTTAGGTAACTATTTTCAGATCTGTTGCTCAAACTGACGTAAATTCACATCTTAGCCTTATATGTAGTAAATGTAAACTCATTTCCCTTTCCAGTAGAGTATCTAGCCTTGAAGCTAAAACACATTCATAAAAGAAATTTTAAATTTAAAATCCTCATGTGAATCCTTGTTTTTACTTTTCTTCTACCTGATTTTTATTTTCTTGTATTATTTGTTCTTCCTCCTCATCACCAAAAGTCTGTTCCTGCATTGTGGTAAAGGAGAGAGATCTAGCAGCCACTTCTGCAGCCAGGCCAGCAGTGAAGGTGAAATCCGGTGACAGTTGTAGCCGTGCCAGCCTCTGCTTAATGGAGGGCTGTAATGAGTCCCTGGGAGTTGGATGGGCAATGGCCAGGCCACCTACATCTGCCTGCTGAGATTCATCTTCACTCTCACATTGGTAACACACTCTTTCTTCAGTTTCTTGGAGGAAGACTTTATTTGCAGAATTGTCTTTAATTTTACCTTCTAGAGGGGTTTCACATAAACACTCAGTCCTACTATTTATTTCATTGTCAGTTGTGGAGGATTTACTATTTTCCTCTTCAGTATCATTTTTACCAACTTTCCCCAAATCTGAATCCACTGATGGTTCTGAATTACTTATTGGTTCCAGTGGGTCTACAGGAGAGAAGGATTTCAACACAGCTTCAAAAGAAAAGGGGAAAAAAAAAGAAAAAAAAAAGAAAAATAATAACTAAGGACCCAGAAATGATTTAAACTTTAAACCTCCCGTAGTTATTTTCTTATAAGGAACAATAAATAAGGAAAAGCTAAATAAAATTTTCTAGTAAAATCAGTGTAAATTTATCAATACAGAAAACTTAGAGATAAAATGCCTCAGAAATGAGATGAGGTTTTGATGATGATTTAAAAAATCTCACGTATTCTTTTAAAAAATTACAGTACTGGTTTTCAAAACATGGTCCACAAACCAACAGCATTGGTCAGCATCACCCAGGGATTTGGAAGAAATATAAATTTCAGGACCCACCCCTGATCTACTAAGTTGGAAACTGGGAGTGGGGATCAGCTATGTTCTGTAAGTCCTCCACTTAATTCTGATGCATACTAAAGTTTGAGAATCATTATATTAAAGAATAAGCAGCAGCATAAAGAATAAGCAGTTATTAATATAATAACTATTATATTAAAAGAAAGCAGCAGCATGATAAAAGTGTCATATAAAAGGCCTAAAGTAATCCAGATCATAATTCTATCTTTAACACACATTTACAAGTTAAAACAGCATGAGAAAAATAGCACAATATACAAATGCAACTTACTTGCCAACTACCTAACAAGATGCTGATGAGAGTAAAGCCTATTTTTGTATACATTTTGTAATGCCACAGAAAAATATAAAATGAAATAAAATCTGCATTCATGACCAACTACAATACAAAGCATAGCATGTGAATATAATATATATATATATATTTATGCATACGGCAGAAGTTGTCCTTTCAAGGAAAATGAAGTTTTATTTAGCCCCTCTTGATGTTAGTAGGCAGTGGGTTGCTTGCTAGGCAGTCTCTCCTCCCAGCATGAGGGGTTAGTACAATACAATATATTATGAAGCATGACGGAGGGAAAAAAAGTGCTTCTTGAAGATCTGGCGGTTACTTAAAAAATAATTTTGTAAAATGTGTCCATTTCCAAGAAACAGATCCCTAAGCTGCCGTAACTCCACTAGAGAAGCAGAAAAATATGGCCACAGCAGGTTCCATTGTAGAATTTCCCTCTCTAATTCCATTCGGACTTTACCCCTGTAGGCAGAGATGAAAACAACTCTGGAAGATGTCCTCAAATTTTTCATGGGAAAAGCATTTTATGGTATCAGCAGCTTTTTACTTATTGTCACAAACTGACAGCATTACTGCAGTTTCATAGTAAACTATGAAAAGCACATACCTGAAAAAGATACATTTCTCCCATCATATCTTTGCCCATACTGTCAAAGGATAATTTTAAATCTACATGGGTAAAACACTTGAGAAATATTTATATACAATGCTATTTTCTGTATTTCTGTACATTTTTAGTTTACAAATGTACTAGTTCCTAAAGAATACAACGTATATTAGAAGTTGATATTCCCGATTATTGCTATTTAAATACAATGATATAATCTGTAAAATGGGTCCACTGAAAGTGTGTTAAGACGCTAGGAATGTAGGGATTTTTGTCTATTGATCTAAGTGCTAAAAATATACCACTAAACAGTGCTTCAAATAACTACTTGTTGAAAGAAGTTTGCTGAATGAATACTATGTGGGATAATAAAACCCTTATTTATGAGATTTTCATTTAATGACAGAGATAAAAAAAAATTGAACACATAGACAACAATAGTGCCTGAAACATCATACTCTTAATCTCTGACGTATGTAGGTGAAATATTATGAATGTGCAGGTTGTAGAAACTACTACTTCGGAGAAGTTCTTAATCAACTATATGCCTTGTTTCTCAAGACTGCTTTTCATTGCACTACAGTGACCCTCTTGTGTGAGGGTCTGAAGTGGCAGGAGAGGTGGCATGACTGACAGTCAGAGGAGGACTCATGGAGGAGAGACTGGTAGGGATAACAGCTTGATGGAAGAGACAGAATTTTTAGTAAAGGGATCAGCAATGTAACTAATGAATAGAAACAGCAAGTTTGTGGAATCAAAGTCTAATTAGCTAAAGATAACTAGAATATAATATTAGAAAGAATGGGAAATATAATTGGATACAATGGACACATATGATAGAAAAGGCTGAAACCAGGAAAAGGAGTTTATTTTAACGTAATATGATAGGGTGAACCACTGTAGGTTGTAAAGATAGAGCTATTATCAAAACAATGTTAAATCTGGAAGAAGCTTTCAAGATTAGAGGCTAACTTAGAAGTGTAGAAGCTATCTAAGGATACCTTAGAAGAAAAAGTTATTGAAAATGGAAATCACCTGAGAGGCCATCATAATATATGAGTATAACCTAATTTAAAGACCTGAGAAGAAAGTAGGAAGATAAAATCAAGAATATAGATCTGGACAAAACAGAATGATAGGGCTCCTATGATTAGAAAAGAGAACCCTGAGGAACTTTCTAGAAGTACATATAATCGATATACTTCTAGTGAAAAAAAGAAGGCAGTTACTTTTGAGGCTCCACATAGATACTCTAAAATGGAAGGGAAATCCCATTCTATTTTCTCAGAAATCCACAAAAATTAATTGCTCAACTAGGATTAGCTGATTTGACATTGCCTTCTTCTCTGCCCTGCCTCCTGTAAAGTTCAGCCAAAGAAAAGAATGGGAAACATAAAACATATAAGAATTTTACCAGTCATCCAATTTTGTCCAAATCTAAGAATGGAGACAATGTGCACAGAACCATCTCCTCTTCTCCCATCTACTAAATTATTCAAATCAATTAAGCTACCTTAATGATGTAGCTAAGTGGTCTTAATTCATTCATTTTAATAGTGAAACATTTTTAATTTTGTCTGTCATTGATGTATTTTATAATATCAGTATAAAAAGAATAGCGTTTAGAATATCAAATTCACTAAGTTTAAAAACAACATTTAAAGATTCTGGCAAGATGGTGACAGTGCCTGACTTGCCTCCCCTCTAAATACTTACAACTCAATTGTAGCAGAACAAAATCAAAAACCCCTAAAAGATAAACAGAAAACTATAATACACAACAGGAGCAATGGTCTGGTGGAAAGAGGTAGGTAAAAATAATATTTTATTTAAAATACTCCAAATTATTCAGCTTACTGACATTCCATGGCAAATTAAATAAAAAATCAAATAACTGATGAAAAAGTGGGATTTTATATTTACAATTTGATTATATACTACTCTTTTATTGATCAAACTGATTTTGGGTTTGGAAGAGTACTATTATTTAGTGATAGAACCCCAAAATTAAAGCTGTAAGAAATCTATAGCTAAAATAAGACTCACAGTTGAACAAAAAAGAAACCCCAACATTGGAAAAAATCTTTCAAGTCAGAGCTTACCATGATCACTAAACAGAAGTTGCTTCCATTTCTGCCTTTCGGCCTCAGATGCTTTAAATCCCAGCACGGATTTTAATTCTTGGAGTACTCGCTTAGATTCTTCATGCTCACGCTTCTGTCTGTCTCTATCTTCTTGTGACAAGTAATAAAAGTCATCCCTTCTGAAATCAATATCCATATCTAAATCATCTACATAAGCCTCTAATTCCTGAAAATGAATAAAAGAAAAAGCACTTTACTTCAAGCAGACAATTTTCTATTAGCATTCATTTAATGAACTACCTACCCATCTGTGAAATTAAGTAAGTGAGGCTTCTTGCACAGGTTATTAAGGTAGAGCTGGGGAAACAAAGCCAACATATATCTAGAGATAAAGCAAAATCTTAAAAAAATCTTAATACCAAAAAAGTACATAGATAGGAGCTAAACATTGAAGCACAACTTCAATGGTTATTTTTCTACCATGATACCATCCTAAGAGCTAGTCAAAATTAGAGTCATTAGTTCTATTACCAACAATCAAAAGTATCAGGACTGGTGATTCAGGGAGATGCTGAATTGTTTATCTTCTTGTGGTAGAGATTTGAGGTTTTTTTCTTCTCACTTTTGGAAACCTGAAACTATCCCTAGGATTGGTGAATACCTCATCTCTGGATCTCTATCTGGTTCACAGAGGATAGGATCCTTGCTTAGTGAGCCTCCCTTACTTTGATGGATCAGCAAATGATTTGAGATCCTCTAATCCAGATGTCTGTGAATCAGATGGGATTCAGAAATTTTGTTATAAAAAAAGCAGACACCTTTAGACATCTATTCTGGCAAGGATGGTAACAAATCAAGTTTCCAAAGGTAAAAGTTCTGAAAGTAGTTCTTACTATTCAGCACTGATGTAGAAAGTGGCAATGTCTGTGCCCAGTGATGTAGTAGTGATGTCTTCACTGGAGCAGTTCTTTGGAGTGGTTTTGGCTGTTTGTCCGAACCTTGTTTAAGCCTGGTTATTTGGCCCTCTGAAACGTTGTTTATCTAATATTTTTAAATAATTTTTTTCTTGTTAAATTAAATAGGGTAGGCCTCCATTTGCAATTAAAAATGCGAAATAGACAATATGACCTAAGGAAAAGCAGTTTTCCTTAGGATAAGTCAAAGAAGTTTTGTCAATACCTAGCGCAATCACTACAAAACTATTTTTTAAGCATACAAGCTTTTTATGGAAGTTTTTATACTGGTAACCACTACTGCGATCAATATAAAATATCTCCAACAGTCCAAAATACACCTTTGCCAATGTATTATTTTTTTAATGTGTTTACTTTTAAAAGCATTTAAGAAAAATATTAGATATAAATAACAAGAAAATCTGCTGGTAGATTCAAGAGATTCAAATTCAAGGCACTAAGAACTAACAACTGGTGTAAATTCAATACATTATGTAATTTTGAAACTTAAAAACAAAGTCAACAACTTATTCAACAATTATCCATGTCAGGAAAATGTAGGTAGGTTTTAGGGGGGAAAGAAACCGATTTTACTTTACCTGTTCCTCAGGGATTGGATCTTTGTCTGCAATGTGTAGAGTAGGCTGCATGGAAGGTACTATAGTACAACGTGGGTTTTCACATGCTACTTCACTCTTTCCTTAAAAAGAAACAGGCCACACAGAAATAATTGAAAAAAAAAAATTCTTGGTAGTAATATTTTGCCAATTTCATCGTTCAATTTGCTTTGACTCTTTCAATTTATAAAAAACTTATGTATATAAACATTAATAACTAACATCAGTAGATTTAAAATTAAAACTCTTGGAGGTGAAGATCTGATTCTCTGTCCCTTCTTTGCCTCTCCATAGCATCTGGCACATGGTAGAGACTCTGAAATAATTAATGAACAAATTAATTTGTTCCTAGCATCAAGATAGACCACTGTTGTTCTTCACAGAAAGCAAAAAAACAACAACCAAATGTCTACTTAACAAGAGGGCTGGACAAAATCCAGTAGGATTAGCCCAACAAATTATTAATATTAGTTTATAAAAGTAATTAAAATAGTATAATTAATATGATTTCTATGCATAAATCTGACTAATTTCATAGTAATGGTCCAAGGGATAAATATGGTAATGGTATTAGTCTCTAGCATAAAAGTACATGCTGAGCATTTACCATTAAATTTAGTGATGTAGGGCCTTCCTGGTGGCGCAAGGGATTAAGGCTCAGCACTATGAAGCTATCCAGAGCTACTGCAGCATGAGATTCAGTCCTTGGCCAGGGAGGTTCCCACATGACACAGCAGACCTCTCCTGCCTTGCCCGCTGCTCCCCTCAGCAGTGTATTTCAGTCAGTCTGCCTGTTCTGCTCCCCACTCTGTCTCTGGAGAATCCTCTCACCCAAACCCCTTCCCCCCCCACACCTCTGGCCTACCCTCCAGTTCTTGTATGCATAAATAATCTTTAAAAAATATTTAGTGATGTAGAAAGAACTGTAAAACCTGATCAAATGAAAGTAGTTTAGTGGAAAACATTTTACCTAGCAATCTAAGGCAGCCTGATGTTACCATTCAATAATGACACCTAATATATTTGAGACCCTTTTATTCATTCATTCATTCATTTATTTAAATTTTTACTTATTTTTGCACAGAAGAACTGGGGTATAGGCCAGAGGTGCAGGGGGTGAGAGGATTCATCAGAAACAGGGTGAGAGAAGAATAGGCAGATTTTACTGAAATACACAGCTAAGGGGAGCAGCGGGCGAGACAGGAGAGGTCTGTTAGTTCCCTGGCTGGAGATCAAACTCAGGCTCTAGCGATGATAGCACTGACTTCTCTAGGCCACCAGGGAGGCCCCATTTGACTCTTAATTACAAATATACAATACTACCTATTCTATCATTTGCATATTATTTCTGTATGATTGAAGTAATAAGTATTTTATGTTGAAAGCAAAACTTAGTTTCTAGTCCCTGAACACTTAAGTCATTATTACTCTAATTGGCAAAGAATTTCTGGAAGTCCTAGTAATGGAATGATACTAAAAAATCCTGCTTTTCATTTAAGTTCTATAAAAAGATTTATGATTCACTGAACGTTCAAATCATAGTAATTTTTTAAATTACAAAGAGCCAAGATTATATTGTTGTTACTTATTGTTATATTGTTGTTAACTTATTGCTATAAGTTCAACCTTTTTAAAATAATTTTATTTTTAAGATTTATTTATGCATACAAGCTGGGGTGCAGGCTAGAGGTGTGGGGGAGAAGTGAGAGGATTCACCAGAGACAGAGTGGGGAGCAGAACAGGCAGACAGACTGAAATACACTACTGTGGGGAGCAGAGGGCAAGGCAGGAGATGTCTGCTGTGCCTTGTGGGTCAGCTCCCTGACCGGGGATTAAACTCTTGCTGCAGTGGCTCTGGATAGCTTCATAGTGCTGAGACTTAACCCGCTGCGTCACCACGGAGCCCTCCCCCCTCCCTTTTTTCTTAATAAACTAAGAAATGTGGTGAAGTTAGTTTCATCATAGAGATATAGAAACCCACTTAATAAAAACCTATAAATTAAAACTCCATTGAATCAAATAAGATTGTCCAATAAATGTGTGAAGAATCTCTCATTAGGTACCTTTTTTATCTCCATTTCTTCGTAGTAGTTTGTCTACTTGAGAAATGGCCTCTTCCCAGCAACTGTTGCTTGCTTGAACATGGGGCTGAATCAACTTTAATTTCTGTTCTAGGATTTGATAAGCCTCTGACACTAGTTCTTGTGTTTCTTTAGTACAAACAAGCTTTTCAAGTTCATCTTCAAGAATTATTACCCTGAGTAATAAAGAAAAACAAACAGATTTCTAAAAATGGAAAATTTATCATTAACAAAGCCTATTTAAGAAATAAGCTTGTAAGATGAAAAAAAGTTCTGAGGATGAAAGTTGGTGATGACTGCATAGCAATGTTTATGTAATTACCACCATTGAATTACACACTTAAAAATGGTTAAACATTAAATTGTATGTATGTGTATTTTACCATTATTTTAAAAAAGCTTATAAAGAGTATCATATATTTATTCAACAAATACTTCTTGCATACATCCTAGGTATTTTATGAACTGAAAGGATAAATTCAACCCATCTCCTATCTAAGAAACTTATAACATATAAATACAGTACCATAAAGAAACAAACAAGCAAACAAAAAACAAATACAGCATCATAAAAAGTTATTATAACATTTACATTTCACAGATGAGGAATTAGGTCCAGAGAATTGAAGAAACTTTCCAAGAGTTATACAGCTGGTAAACTGTAAAGCTGGCCTGGATCCAAGCACAGTGGTATATCACAGAGAGACACAGATAATGTAATGAGAATTCAGAAAAGAAGTTACTATCAGGTATGGATACAGATAGTAAATAACTAAGAAGTGGTTGAGGTAGTATTGAAAAATGGATAAAATTTGAAGAAGTATAAAAGACAAGGTCAATTCCAGATGGAACAGGGGAAAGAGTTTATAGTTTGGCAGCATTGAAGGAAAGGACTGAGAAATAAAGATAAAAAAGCAGACTGTAGTTGGGTTACTGAAAACCCTTTCTATAGAATATTTTATAGTCTTTAATCTAAGCTGCTATACTCTGAAACCAGTGAAGATTTTCAGATAAGAGAGAAAGCAAATCTATCAGTAACATTAATCTGGCAACGTTAACTCTGGAGGCAGTGGGAAAAGTTAAGGGTTAATGCCGTATATAGGCAAGTAAGAGTGGGAACAGGAAAGGAAACAAGCCAAAGGGAGGCATGAAACACAAAATGCTTCTGAAATGTGAGACACAAAACAACCTTTTAATAACACTTTTATAAGTTGTGTATTAGTAATGCTGTAGAGCACATAAGATATGATAGTTTGTGATTATAATCTCTAGAAAGGTGACATGTAATAGCGCATATGTATTTTTTTTAAAGAGGAAATACACTTCCCATGTATAAACCACAATCTCTACTCAAAGTACAAAGCACTTCTTTTCATTCTCATATCCATGCAGTGTAGTGCTCTTCCTTCTGAGTCATCTTCCCTCATGCTAATGCACTCCAATATGCCCTGTCTATTTCTGATTCTACTGCTAAATATTAATTCTTTAGAAACTGGCTTTGTCTCCCATAACTTTTCCACTGAAATCTTGTTTTCCTCTGATGATGAACCAACCTTTGCCACCCACTCCAGTGGATTGCCTTATCTCCCGATTTCCTGTGGGAGACAGAGTTAAGAGTCAGGTTAGTATTCACCTGCCTTCTTAAACAGCAGTTACAGACCACTGGAACATAGTTTCTTAATTTTTGTCAGCCCATCTCAGAGCTAGAACTGATGGATAAAAACTTCTCAGCTAATTATCACCATCTGCTCCTTAGTGTATGGTTGACTAGGTGTTTCCTTTCCCTGAAGTGTTTCCATTTGAAGTCCTTTTCTGAAGAAGGCTGCTTCCCTGTTGTAGAGGAAGGTAATCCCATCAGGACAGGGAGACAGTGAACCTCTAGTCAGAGGGAAGAGACTCAGTTGGACTGTATGCTTTTCCCTGCACACATTTCTGACATAGCCCTCAATCAATCAGAGGGAGCTCCCCCTAGAGTTGGAGAGGGACATTCTCTTCCGACTGAGGTTACAGATTTGTATCTTCCCCCCACATTTCCCAATACTATCCACAACTGAACTTCAGACACGGCACCCTACCCACTAGGCCAAGTGTTAAGTGATGTGGCTTACTCTCAAGAGCAACTCTGGATATCTTTTCAAAATATAGAGAAAGTCAAAGGGACAGTTTAGGATAAAAAATATAGAATACTAGAAAAGCTATTTACTTGAAAAATTCTTTTGTACCCATTTTTGTTTTGTTTATATTCCATAATAAAACTTTTAGATTTATTTCTTAAGAGCATAAGGGCCAAAAATCCCAACTCTCAAAAAAAGCCATGCTCTAGTCCCTTGTTGTTGGCGACTTTGTCTGTCTTTCTGATAAGTTGAGAATTGTGTAATAAAATTCATGACACTAGTAAGAAAAAGAACTTCTCAAAATGCTTCTCTGACTTTAATTTCCTATTCTTGTACATTTTTCTTCACTCTAATAAACTAGATTTTTGATTTTCTGAGACTCCAAATCCTTCTGACCCATTTTCTTATCTTAAAATTGATTGCTGCTCTCCCCCTTCCACTTCTTGCCTGGTATCTGGGGTCAGATACGTCAATTACAATCTCTTCAGCTAATTCAATTCAGGTTACTAACACAACATGAACCAATTATTTATTTGACCTAGTCCTATACTATAAAAATTTGTTGGACAAGAATTTCATTAGAAATAGATTAATTCAAATTTTATGTCTTGACACAATTTTTAAACTCGAAAATTTTCATATAGAAAACAGTATTTTCAAATGATAAAGATGTACCAAAATGGGACATGAAAGATTAGAGGTTAAGGCAGAGAACCAATACTACCAGGCAAAGTAGAAAAGCAACAAATACAAAATACAGATTCTACATTTTAATCTTCAACTGGAGTCAAAAAGCTTGTCCTGTCCTACAGAAAAATTCCCAAATCTGTTGTCATCTATTTAGAAAAATAGCAGTATGTTAATTTTCAAGTACAGTACCTCTTATAACTTATTATTCTACGCTGAAGATATTTCTTACAGATTCCAGTTTAAGAGCATTAAATGCAGATCATTCTTTATAACTTTCTCCATTTCAGCTCTCCTATACAATGAATATCGCTCTTTCTCTGTCTTTCTAGGTTTCCTGTTTTATCAGGAAAAATAAAAACTATAATGACTCCCACAGATTATAATACTTACAAATCATTAATTCTCTGCTACATTCACAACTATAAACTACCCTTCATACTGCAGGTCTCAATTTTGTATCTTCTTTCTAGTCTAGGACATAAGCCAGTGGCCACAAAGGGACAAGGGTGGTTTGTTACCATAGGAACATCTCCTTATATGGCATCTAAACTTACTCATTCAGTAGTGCTTTCAGATGAAGTTGCAAGCTGCGTACTGCGGTGTGAACATTATTCAGTTCTCTTGATTTCTGCTGAGTTTTGGATAAACGCTGGGGTACTGATTGGTGCTGAGTTTCAAAGTACCGATAGAACTCATAGCTGCGCTTAAGCTCTTCCAAGCAGGCAGAATGAGCATGAGGTAGACCTTGAGTCACATCAGATAAAATATGATGAGGCAAAAGTGCTGGAGTAAGTAAGGGCTGAGGAGGTGAATTAGCCGTAGAAAGTAATAGGGCTAATCGTCGGAAGAACTCTGAACTCTGTGCCACCCAGAGTTGGAACAAAACCTAAAAAAACAAAAACAACAACAACAACCAAAAAACCAAACCCTAAATCAATAAAAAATGGTTAACATTTAAAACAAACTACAAATTGGTTTGGTTTAAATTTTTCACCCTATTCTATGAAATGACTATAGCTTGCTTTGGTTGAATTAACTCTTAAAATTAAACCAAGAATGTTAATCAAATTATGTAGTTTGGTATTTGAGAACCTCTGATCCCAAAATAGCAGGTTAATATCAGTATGTGATTTAGTGCAGTTCTACCGCAAAAGGGTTAGGGTAAGATGTCTAATAGAAGAGGATGTTCCTTGACGACATATCAAAAACCTTTAACCACAGGAGAAGAGACAGTTTGAATAATGGGGGGTGCAAAATGATTCCATTATTTTGGTTAAGGAAATTAACATAAAAATCAGTCACGGTGTGATCATACCCAGGAATGTCTGGCATGAGAAATTGCAAAACCCAAACCCATTACTGAGAGACACACCCTGAATCCAGACAACGAAGGATTTCTCCAGATATAGTCCTGTTCAAAATGAGGAAAATATTCCCCAAACAAACCACAAGGAAACAAACTAGTATGAACAAGAGGTAGCAGGCAACAAAGAAGGCTAGAACTTTGGTGAGTTTAGATTTAAATTTTTACAATCATGAAAATGGACATTCTTTAAACTGTTATTAAAAGAATTATAAAAGAATGCAAATAATGAATTAAAATAATTCAATATGAACCCAGTTTACCATTGACTTTTTTTTTTTTTCAATGAGCAAAGCCAAAATTCCAAACTGCTGAAGACACATATCTAGGAATGTTCAGGAAGCACGGGGGCAATCCAAGTGCATCTCTCTTTTTTTCAGCCCTTCCCTTCCACAAATGGATTACCTTCAATGCAGGCAGGCTGAAGCCATCTGTAAGGTTATGTGCCTCTTCCTCTGAAATCTGTTCTTCACTAAGTCCAAGGCCCAGCTCTTTAAAAGGTACCACACAGATGTAGTTGGTTACATTGTCACTCTCAGAGTTCAGGGGGTAAGTTAAATTAGGTTAAGGCAATCAACAAAGTCTTTTCAGTAAAATATAAAGGTACAGTAAAACTGTCCAAAATCACCTTTACTAATCTTTATTTTAAACTGTGACTGGAGATTTATATCCATTTCTTAAAAACAAACAAACAAACAAAAACTCATCTTAAAACTGAGTATTAACATAACACCTCCCTTATCTTACAGGATATTTATGAAAAAAATTTTCTATGAAAAATAATTAAAAGATCTATTCTTCACAAGTGCTAAAGTACAAATGTAGTTAGTTTTTACATATTCCTTTTGAAACTATTTGGTCTACTCATTGTGCCATGGCTCAGGCTACAGTAAATACTTCTCTTTTCCTCCTTAAGCTGACCATTTACTGAAATACACAGACTAAGTAGTACTAAGCCTGTTCTGTCTAGTCGTTTGACACAGACTACTGTTTGCTTCTGTTTTCCTCTTCCCCATGGGTATCTATCAATATTAATGTGAGATTTTCCCCCGTTTGTCTTTGTAAGGAATTATATCCATACAGTTCTTTACTGAACTACTCTCACATTTCAAACATATTTCTATTTGGTCATATTATAATCATCTTTTGAGATAGTGCTATACTCAAGCTGTATTTAAATATTTTGTATCACCATTTGTGAGATTGGTCTATAGTTTTAATTCCTTATAATATATCATATTTTGGTGCTGAGATGATTTTATCTTCCTAAATAAAATAGGTGATATAAAGCTTTCTAACACTTTCTATGGTCAGAAATAAATACCTTTTTTTTTTTAAAAAAAACTATAAAACATCTGGGCCTGGACACAGTAGTTAAATCTTTAAAAATGTATTATTTCGGTATAGGTAATACGTTCACAGGATTCCAAATTCCTAAGGTATTAAGAGGATGGTAAAAACTGCTTCCTACCCTGATCTCTAAGCTATCTAGTTTCCCTACCCAAAGGCAAAGGCAATCACTATTACAGTATTGTGCGTATCATTAAAGACACTATGCATACATACATATAAGCAAATCCAAATATAAATGTGTGTCTGTGGGAATATGTATATTATACATATGCATACACATATTTATTCCTTCATACACAAATATACACAATTCCTTTTACACACAAATGAAAGGATAATATAAACATTGTTCTATGTGCTTTGCCTTTTTTACTTTTCACTTACCAGTACAATTTGGAGATTACTCCATGGTAGTACATATAATTTGGAGATCTCTCTAAGGCAGTGCATTAAGAACTTTATCATGTTATAGCTGTATAGATTCATTCCTTTGTTTTACAACCAGGTATTTTCTTTTATAAATGCAATATTATTTTTATCACATGTGTAACCTCTTCAAGATTTTGAATACTTCGTAGTTCAGTTTTAGAGGTTTCTATTTTGATCCATTTCCTTCTATACTTTCAAATAGCTGCCATAGTTGCAAATACTGCCCCCTTATAACTATCTTAATTTACTCTATATCAAAGGTGGCTTGATTCTTGTTACTAGTCTGCAGTAAAAAAAAAAACCACATAACTTAGAGTCAGCCCTCTGAATATACTGGTTCCACATTCTTGAATTCAACCGTCACCTGCATGTGTAAATGGACCTGCACAGTTCAAACCCATGCTGTTTTAAGTCAACTGTATATATAAAGGTTTTAAGTCATAACTACTGTTGTCAAGACACACTTCACCTTTTACCAGTTGTGGGACATTAAGCAGATCACACATAAAGTAGAGGTTTTTAGTTTTCCGAACTGAAGATAATCTAACTGGAAAAAATGTATAAGCATATAATGACAGAATTTAAAGCATTCTGTAAATTGAGAGCATTATATGTATTAGTGCTGCTGCACCCAGCACAATGAAGGTGCAAAGCAGAACCATTTCACATTCAATTTGCTCATAATTTATCTACAAATCTTAACTAAAATAAAGATCTTATACACCTTTATTTCTTGACCAACTTCCTGATTTAGTAAATTTAAGTGAGACTTATTGTCATTCTGCTTTTGGGTGCTTACTACACACCAGACATTGTCTAAGCACTTTATGTGCACTAAATTATTTGACTGCAATAGAAACACAGGATTCTTTTATTATTGCCATTTTTTAAAATGAAGAAAGCAAAGTACAGAGTGTTAAGAAATTTGCTTAAGGTACAGCTGAAATTTTAACTTAGCCAATTAGACTCTAGAGCTTCTGTTTTTTGAAAGGGAGGATTTCCTGCTGCTTATTGCCATGCCATAATGCAAATTTACTGTGTTTAAAATGTTAACCTAGCCAAACCTTGTTCTTTAGATTTTACTCTTTAGACCAGTAAAGAGAGGAGTTTCAGAAATTTTCTTTCTTAAAAGTGAGCCACATGAAAGCAGAACTTTCTTCCTGTCTCTTATTGTCATTCCCTATGGAATGCATTTCCAGTTTTTTTTTTTAAAGATTTATTTATTTATGCATACAAGCTGGGGTACAGATGAGAGGCATGGGGCGGTGAGAGGGCTCACCAGAGACAGAGTGGGGAGCAGAACAGGCAGATCAGTGGAAATACACTGCTGAGGGGAGCAGCAGGTGAAGCAGGAGAGGTCAGCCGTGCCATGTGGGAATCTCCCTGGCCGGGCATCGAACATGCATTGCTGCTGCCAACAGCTCCACAGCTGCCACCAGGGAGGCCCATTTCCAGTTTTAAAATAGAAGTGATGATGGAAATTAGCTTCAAACAAGCAATCTGAGTTTATAGTTAATTTTTACAGGGTGCTACTATAATATCTATATCCAGAACTCTGGAAATACTGCTTATTCTCACCGTCAGAAAAGGATATTTTTTCAGCATATACAGGGTAGCTAGCCTTGCTGCTTGGAAGTTGGCTCTTACAGTTCTGTAGACAGCTTTCCGAAGACCGATGAGATGCTGACTGGGGTGCTGTCCAGCTTTATTAAATGGGCAAGCGGCACTGACCCTGTCAAGCAAACTTGAAAAGTAAAATGTGATACAACTGTACAGGTGTCCTAAAGTTTTTGTTTCCTAAATCCACAATTATATTTAACTTAGAAAAAAGGTTCTTTCTCACGATTTTCTTTTTATAATGATTATAAAGATCCTAACTCAGGTCTAATAAACAGCTATTTCTCTGATACATATGTTGGCACCCAGAAAAAAGACAAATGAAAAGTTTAAATCTCGAAGAGATTTTTTTTGATATGGGGAAATAATAAATCTGAGTTGAAATACAGCAGAAATGCAGCAATACTTATAGAAGAAATTGAATCATTTTTATATAGACCTGTTAAATATACTATTAAAATATACTAAAGTGTTATTACTTTATATTCAGGTTTCAAATCTTTATCGATAATAAGTATGAAAGTCTTAATCATAAACACTTTCATATTCTTAATATGTATTTTATATATATGTTCACCAGCTGTATTTTTTGTCACTTGTACAGAACAATCACATATCGTATAGAAATACATTCTGTACATTTACAAAAGTAGGGCAAAATGACTTACCCACCTGCTGCCACTGGCACTTACCTACTCAAAATGAAGTAGGGGACGCAGAAAGATAACAGGACCAGTGGCCAACAGGGGAATGCAAGTAGAAAGGCAAAATAAGGGTTACTATGTAATAGCATGGCTACTCTCAAGAGGAAGCACATTTCACAGCCAAACGGGGAGTGCCTGCTTTGAACAGTGATATGTAACGTATTATGTTTTTATAAATGAAACCATGGATGATTATATATTACATAGTTATGGGATAATAGGATTTTTTTATACCTAACTTCTCCCAATATTGTAATTTATAAGTTTCTTATACTATCACCCCAAATTAGCAAAACAAGACATCTAACTCAAAGCTGTATAAAAGTTAAAGCAAACTAAAATACATTCAGGCATTAAAAACCTAAAAAAACCAGAAGACAATGACTGATAGATTTATTTTAAAATAAGGAAATAAGGCAAAGAAAGGTTATTTTGCTAGAGAGGAGAAACTGAGGCAGAACAAAATAGCACTCATGTTTTCAATATATGGTGCTATTGTTTGTGCTCTATCTTTCTAGATCTATTTTAAAAACTAAAAATATTTCTAAAAAACTAAAATATTTCAGTTTAAAACTAAAATTTTTAAAATTTTAATATTCCTTATAATTTAAAGAGTCCATTATTACTTGATGAAGACAAGTGAAACACAATTTTTTTCTAACATTTCTTCTGCTGTCTGCATTTGAACAAATAGAACTCATAGTCCAGAGATAAATCATGTGTGACAAGCCCGTTTTAGCTCTTCATGACAATCTTATAAATATAAGTAAAAGCTAGGCAATGACAAAAGACACAGAATTCTCTATATATGCCTAACTATTGACTGGACATAGACACTTAACAGTCCTCTCAATATCATGCTGTGCAATCAAGAACAAAAAGGAGTTCTTATTCTTATGTGATCTCTAACTTTTAAAATTTGACATTTAGTCTATCAAAAAGAAATGGACTTCAACGACAATGGAAGGGCAAAAATTAACAGACTCTGAGAACATTACATTTTGAATTGAACAGGAAAAGTAGTCATAAAATCTCTGTTATGTCTTGGGATTATTTAAACAATGTACTAGAACACAGCAGAGTAAGGAATGAGATGACTAGAGACTTTCTACTTTCCTGTTTCATCATTTTCCTGATACAGCTTTCATGCTGATAGTATTTAAGTATTATTCTAGGGCAGAACAGAATAAAGGATGCAATGAATTACGGAAGGTTCTTTACTTTCCCTTGAATGATTTTCCACATACTACTCATTAAGATCAACAATTTTTCTTCACTGCATACTTACTTTCTTCCAGCTAGAGATCGCAAAGGTTATGTAAGTTATATAAATTATTAAATATTCCATAGTATAACTATCATCTGTTAATGTTTAGCAGGCAGCCTAGTATCCTGGAAACAAACTTTAGAGTCAGATGGAATGGACTTGAACCTTTGCCCTCTGACAATAGTTGTATGCAAAATTGCCTATTATAGAATATGGAATACAGCTGGTTTCAATAAATGTAATTTTCCCTTTAATAAGAGAACAAATAACCTGTATATACTGTAACTCAAGACATTCATAGCTTTACTGCCTATTATTTAATTCTCATGGTGATGTGAATTACCATTATTTGTATGATATTCTGAGTTATGCCATCAATTCCGCTAATGTTTACCTAAAAAATATTAATACATGGCAAGATATTTCAAATGAATTCATATTAAATTCACCTGTGATTTAAACTGAGGAAAGAGCATCTGACAGGAAATAAAAGGAAAAAACATTTATTAAGTAACTATTGCATGCTAGGTTAGTGTTTGGCACTCTCTACTATCTCATAATCATAAACACAGAAATAATCAAGATTCTCAAAGTACTTTGGTTTCTCAAAATAGAAAAATTATATTAAATCTAGCATATAATGGATTTATATATTCACCCAGCAGTTAATAAAATTCACTAAGTGCTAAAGAGAAACCATTTTCTTTAAATGCAATGTAGAAATAGGTAATAAATATTCTAATTAAACTATGCAGTAGAAAAGAATTATTTAAAAAATAAAATGAAAAATGAACTCACAGTGTAAATCCTCTGGAAATCACTTCCGTTTCTTGAATGAGGCGTAAAGCTTTTCTCACCAGGTTAGTAAAAGCTCGGCTATTGGCTGCTGTATCTTCCAAATGAGCATTGTATTTTTTTAGGGTTACTTGTAGTTTGGCTGTCCTCCATAATCTCAAAGCTTTTATGATCAGATAAACTAAGAGAATCATTCCCCATACCAGCCAGGAAGATAAAATCCACCAAGTGGGAAGCATAATGAGCAAACTAATGAAGGCAAATAGCATGGAGACATCCCTAAAACAGAGAAACCAAGAAAATGATATTCATCAGACCCGATAAAGTTACCTTATTCAGTAAAAACAATTGTATATTTAGGTTTACTAATATAAATAAAATGATAGCTTCTTTGAGCTGATATGCTTAGGTAAGGGACATAAGATGATGACTTTCTGGGATAAAAAATGGACTCTTTAACCTAAATAAATTTTAAATACTGAAAAGCATTTTTAAATACTATTTTTTAACATCTGAAGATAATATAAGCATTTTTCCAATTGGAGATAAATATATATTTGATGAGTAGTTATTTTGAATAAAGTCATCTAATTAATAATCATCATCACTAATCTGGAATATACATACATATCACAGACCATTATTTGGATAAGCTTTGTACTTTTATAGTGCTGTAATTAAACTAAAAATATATACTAAATTTTTTACTTTAGGCCAATTACAAGTGCAAGAGATGGAAAGACATTTCTCCAGCAAGAAAATTTTGATGAAATTGTATACGTAAGAAAGAGATGAATGTAGCAGAGCTATGTCTAGGATATCTGAAATATAACATCAACAATACTTAAGACAGTTATAGTCAAATCATAAAAGAAATCACGTTATAATGCTTCTTCATAAATATTTGGCTGCCCTAATTTCCTTAGGAACCCTTTACTTTTAGATAATACCAGTAATAATAAAAAGCAAAATCTCATGATATGGCTGCATGTATTAACAGCAAAATCTAAAAGTTATATACACAGTTCACGGTTGCTTTATGAGATTTGTGGCTAAAGGAAACTTGAAAGTAAAGCTGTAAAGTTCTTAAAACTATGGTTTCTTCTAGCAGCTCCTATATTCTTATATTTTTAAAGATGCCTTACTTTATCATGATGGTATCTGAATGACTACAGACTTGGAAAACATCATACTTTGCTATCTGTTATATGAAGCATTTGTTGGTGTGTTAGGTAAGACATAAAATCAGAACATTTAAGCTAATGAATACAATCACCTGTAAACTTGAAAAGTTCAAGCAATAATTTAGTTCATAAGAAGAGTTCTGTATATATAATAGTTTCATAAATATAATCCCTAATACCTTCCTATTTAAAAAACAAAACAAACAGATCAGAACCTGAGATTTCTACATAAGACCCCAAAACTTCAAGTGATTGAGAACTTTTAGGATAATATGAATCATCAGACTAGGTTCCATTATAATCTCTTCTCAACCAATAAAGAAGAGATGAGTTTACCAACATGTCCCATCCTATCTTTGGTGTCTTTACAATGTGATTATGATAAAATCTACTAATTGGAAAGAAACATAAAGAACTGACTAGGCCTGTATGCACACATACATGTGAGTATAAAGTAAGAAACATTGGGGGGCACAGTTATGTCTGTTTATTGACTTGTTAAGAACAGAACTAATTATACTGAGCTGAAAGTACAGAAAAGTCAAATTGGATTTTTACCTCCAGCTTCAGTTTATATAGTATTTGCTTTAAATTGTACTTCCAAAAACCCCCCCCCAAACTACGGCATACCATTATATCAATTACAATGTAATTACAGCATAAAAGGAATGTTTATAATGCCTTTACAATGGAGAGCATGAAAACAGATTTCCTCTGCTAATACAATATATATAAGCAAAGGAGAGATATTTTCTGATAGTACCAAATATTAGGGGTTGCCAGGGAGCGAAGTGTTGGAAGATGTCCATTTTCCTGTTGTTGAGGTTGCCCTGAAGACAGGATACTGGGGTCAAGTAGCTCAATCAGCTCCACATCCTCTTGTAACAGGACTTCCTGTTGTAGGATGGTATTTAGTGTCTCAAGTCGGAATCCAAGATCCTTGCCATAAAGAGATAAAGAGAGGAAGAGAGGTATTAATACATACGTAATTTTGTATTAAATGCTAAGCTCCTAATATGCTAATAAAATTTAGACGTGTATACTTACAGACTCCAAAAAGAAGGAAAATAGTGCAATCTATCTTAAGTATGATATGTGAAATTTTGTATTCACTATAAATGCGAAACAATGAAGATTGAGGTAGACATTATTGAGTCACCAAATATAAACTACACATTTTTAGAAGATATATGAAGCACAGATTAATAACCCTGGCTAACTATGCCTAATAAATTACTGCAATAAAATATGGAAACTTTAATTTTGTACCATAAGATGCTTTCCCTTAAGTACTGTAACAATATAGCAAATATCTAAGAATTACATCAGCAGGATTAATCTTCTAAGAATGGACATTCAGATATTAAAAATATATCATTAAGGAATGCACTGAAAAACCACAGATATGTACACTTCATTTTAGAGTTTACAAAATCTTTCACATACACCAGTATCTTTCTTTCTTCTTCTCCTTTTATCCATATATCAAGGGTATCTTATACATACTAGGTACCACATTTGACACAAAAACCAAACAAAAACTAAAAACACAAACAACTGTCTATTCTTAAAGAGCTCATAGTTTAATGGAGAGGATTGAGTTACAGAGTTACAATATAATGTACAAAGAAATGATACGAAGTGTACCCACAGTATTATGCAAATGGCATAGAGGGACCCAAACTTACTAATAAGTCAGAAAGTAAAAAAGGTGATGTCTAAGTTGAGTCTTAAGGGATAAACAAGAACTGACTAGAAGGAAGAGATGGAAGGGAAAGAATAAAAGCCCCTCTAGTTTGGGGAATTTCAAGTCATCATTAGTAGCGCACATGTGCACACGGTGAAGAGGTCAAAGATGAGGTAATAATGTTAAAGCAGATGAGCTAATTTTTATTTAACACAGCGATAAATATTATCATCTTCTTCATTCCATAGGAAACTGGACCCCAAAGAAATTAAACAGCTTTTCAGAATTCTGATTTCAAAGTAGACAATTCTGCACACATATAACATAAAAACTCACAGAACATAGTTAATATGGTTATTACTAGGATGCTGTAGTAAAAAAAGAGATCCAATATCCAGAAAAGCTTCGAGGAAGAATTAGGACTGCTTAGACTGATTTTTTTTTTTTGAAGATTTATTTTATTTTTGCATACAATCTGGGGTGCAGGCCAGTAAGAGGGATCACCAGAGACAGAGTGGGGAGCAGAACACGCAGATCGACCAAAATATACTGCTGAAGGGAGCAGTGGGCGAGGCAGGAGAGGTCTGCTGCGCCATGTGGGAATCTCCCCGGCCAGACGTTGAACTCGTGCCGCAGCCGCCCACAGCTCTACAGCATGGTGCTTAACCCTTGTGCCACCAGGGAGGCAGGCCCTTGAAATGCTTATTGACAAGATTCTAATGATAGTAAGGAAATGGGAAATGATAGGAAGAACCTAAACTCAGTTCCTCTTAAGAGCACACACACACAAATCTACAACTTCACAGGGTCTTCCTGGTGGCCTAGGAGTGAAGTCTCAGTGCTATCACCACTATGGCTTGAGTTTGATCTCCACTCAGGGAGCTCACCCACATATGGCACAGCAGACCTCTCCTGTCTTGCCCACTGCTCCCCTCTACAGTGTATTTTAGTAGATGTACTTGTTCTGTTCCCCACTGTCTCTGGTGAATCCTCTCACTCCATACCTCTGGCTTACACCCCAGTTCTTCTAGGCGTAAGTAAATAAAAAAAATCTACAACTTCATATGAAATAACTGACATGGGAGAAGACTTGAAAGCCAAATACAACTTTCACAACAAAAGATAAAAGAGCACTGCAACACCAGTAGGAGACAGATATGCTCTGAAAAAAAAAAAAACCTCACGCCAAGTGTAGTAATTCGAGTAGGGAAAGGGCCTGAATGGGGAAGGGCAGAGGGTCATGCCTGGTAAAAGGGATCAACTGTATGGTGGTGGATGGAAGCTAAATTTTTGGTGGGGATCAGAATATACCATACCAAACACAGAAGTCAAATTATAATGCTGAACATGCCACAGTGATGAACTGGATTTTATTCAATGGATAACAGAGATCTTTTTAGTGTCTAAATAGGAAAACAGTGTCTTGGGAAGATTTCTGCCTAGATATAATAAAAAGGCTATGAGAAACATAGGTGAAGAATAAAAATATTTCTATTTTCCTCCCCAGGGAGAAAGGAGAACATATTCATGTGTCAACATACTTAAATGAAATTATACATTTTTCAATATACAGAGCTATTTCATAAAACTGATAAAGATCCAATGGGGGTACATATGAGAAGCACTTAAGCTAAAAAGTGCTAATAGCACTAACACAATAGTTACTATAAGAAGTTTTTCAGAAATCATTAAGAAAAAGTACTACCTTAATAAAAATAGACATGGTAAAATGAACAGATATCATGACCAATAGTCAGTATTTTTATAAAAGCAAAGAGAAACTGATTCTCAATCTGTACAACTAGCAAAAAATTTAAATATGTCACGATCAAGGGGAAGAAGTCATACAATCTCATTCCAGAAGTCAAAGGGCAATTCCTTGTTTCTTCACAAGTAAAATATTTCTTCCTACAAACAAGCACAAATGGGATGTATATATAAGCTGGCACTTGTATAATAAAATGTGATGTGAAACATGGCCAGTGACAGATAATCAAGAATGAAAAGATCAGGATTATGCAGACTATGATTAAACCATATAAAAATGTCTATGGAGTCATACACCTTACCATAGTTCTAGTATCACTGAGAATGAAGATGGCTCTACCTGGATAGGTTTTATTCTATGAAGATGACAAGACACGTCATATACCGACAAAGATGAAACCCTGAACAGAGAACTTGCCCATTTGGATTACTAAAAAGTGTTATTTTAGTCAGTCAAAGCATGATAATATACAAGCTAGAAGAGGAGCTGTAACAGAAAGAACCTGGGCTTTGCAACTAGTAGACCTGCATCCAAATTCTGGTTCTATCATTTTCTAGCTAAACATTTTTGAACAATTCACCTAATAGCTATTCTTAAACTATACTGTTCTATCTGAACTTTAAGCTTTCCAATTATTAAAATGTGGTAAGCCTTATGGTGTTTGGATTATCATGCCAAAATTTAAAAGCACTTTGTAAACAATCTTTTTATAAATTTATCTTTTTATAAATGATAAATACATGATATATTTTATAAATATGATGATATATATAAATGATAATTTATAAATGATTTATAAATGATAATTTACAAGAAAGATACTTGTCACCTTAAAGTCAGGCCAGCAGAGGATCCTGACAGCTACTTACTTAAAACTTGGCTATTCCTTCTGAGAGTCAAGAGTACTTCATAACTTCAATTTTTTAAACTCTACTACCTGGATTTTCCTATCATTTACCTAAATTTAAAAGGTTGAAGTACTTTCTTTTGGGAGTTAGAGGTTAAGCAACAGATAAATTACAGCAGAGAGTAGGAAAGAAAAAGAAAGCATCATAGAAATTTCTTAATGTTTAGTTTATTATAATGATTCTCAATGTGGACTGTTTCAAGTTTCTGGATAATTCTGATTTGTCAGTCCCAGAGGCTAAATTTTACATATGAAATTATTAGAGAATAATATATTAATAGAGAGAAACTACATTTGACTTTGCCCAAACTTTGAAATCACAGGCTGGAGGCTAAGGCTAGAGATAATCAAATTCTTAGCAAAAAGGAAGATTCCACTTATAAATATATTCCTTTCCCTACTGAGAGCTAAGTAGGAAGATGGCATCAAGAAATCTAATAAATCAGGTCATTAACTATCAACTATTCTATTTTAGGTAGGTAAAAACCACTTAGAAGAGCTATGAAAAATATTAATGAGTCTAAATTCAAAGGCCCACAGTTATTACAGAATTTCTAGTCAAATCAACCACTGCCCAAATCAGTAGCAAACAAATTCTGATTCTCTGGTTCTCTCACTAACAAATTAGAGCCTGAATTGACAAAAAGAAGTGAATACTTACCAACTTGTGAAGTAAGTCATCTTTCTTATTGCACTGAGAAAAAATCCAGCTTTTGATGGTTTCAGCCACTTTTAACAGGACACTTTGCTGAAAATGAATGACATTATATAGGATTAATAAACCACACCACATAGCAGAAAAACTACAAATAAGAATTTTTATCAGAAAAGAGAAGGAAAAAAATCTTTCCAATAATATGCTTTGTCATTATGTCTCAACCTCCTTATTGGTTCCCAAATTAACTGCATATCAGAATCACCTGGAGATTTCAAGTTTGAAACATATTGTTTCCCCCAAACTAATGGCTCTAAGTCATTAAGTTTGGAATGAGACTTGACTTTTAAAGAGTAGTCAGTCAGACATTATCCAAATGTAGTCCACTTACCTTTGATACATTACTTACTAAGTCAACCTGATACTTACTTCAAAATGAATACCACAGGGTACTCCAAATTTTCAAACATTAAGAACAATTCATTTCATAATACTAAGGTAAAAAGGTATTTTAATCCATTTTAGAAAAATTATCTCACACTGAAATAAAACTTCTATTGTAGAGTCAACCAAAAATTCAAGTTACCTGAATAATCCATTCTCTGAACATACCAATAAATGGGGTTTATAGTCGCTAAGTGATTATTATATTCCAGGGATTGAAAAAGGGTCTTGGAAAACAAGACAAATAACTACTGTTTTCTAGAACTTAGCATAGAAGAGACAGTACAAAGGCATCTGGAACTCGGTTGGGGGGGGGGGCCCTCCCTCCCTGGTGGTGCAGGGTTAAAGTCTCAGTGCTATCAAGCTATCCCCAGCCACTGTGGCATGAGTTCAATCCCAGCCAGGGAGCTAACCAACATGGAGCAGCAGACCTCTCCTGTCTTGCTCGCTGCTCCCCTCAGCAGTATATTTTAGTAGATCCGCCTGTCTGCTCCCCATTCTGTGTCTGATGAATCCTTACACTCCCACTTCCCGTACCTCTGACCTGCACCCCAGTTCTTGTATGCATAAATAAATACAAATAAATCTTTAAGAAAACAAACACAAAGGCACTATACATGAAGAATGGGACATAGGTGGCCAGTGAGAACAAGAAATTTCATGAGATTAATCAGAGAAAACAAGCCAAGAGACCTAACACTAAAATATTATATAAGGAACATTTAGTAATGAACACTGGAAAAGAAACCAGAAAAATATAAAGTGAATATTCACAGTAAGAACACCAGTATTAATAATCACGTTAAAAAAAAGGTAATTAATGCTAGTGATCATGTACTCATTACAAAAAAGTTTTCCAAAGAAAATAGTTGGTACTTCTTATATTAAACAGAATTTTGAGAGCAATTCTAAAAATATATTCTCTGAGAAAAAAACTAAATAACCCAGCAGATCTTTTAAAAATTTAGCTGCCCCAGATTTAGAAAAACTCCATTTCTGAAAAATATCACTAATATAGTTGAAATGTATAATATGAAGACTAAATAAACTTCCTAAGTTTAAGGCAATTTTGAAAAGTATCCTCTGATTATTTTTCCTGTTTTCTCTCAATTCTGAGGGTATCAAATTTTAAACTGTCAATTCATTTGTTTGTGAATTAATAAAAATATATGTATTTACACTGTATGTAAAATCACCCATAATAAATGAAAAGGATTAAAAGGAATAAAAGCCCAAAGTTTGTACAAGTGAAGGTGGAGGGGTGGGGAGACAATACCCATCTCCTGCCCCAAGACTATCCATAGGTCCATTCTTTGTGGCCAAGTAATCACAAATCTAAGTTTTTATGTATAATTAACCTATAAGATATATCTTTAGACTTTCCTTTAAATACTCTCCCAGGAATATTCATATTTGAAAGGTGCAAGGAGAAGAAGGGACTTAAGTTCAGAGAACTAGCAAAAGTGGTCCTGATACATGAGTGTAAACTCTTGTAATTCTACATTTTAGGTGCTAGTCAAAAAAACATTTCTCTGATGTTTATTTTATTGGTGTAAATTGGCTCTACTTAATCACCTAACATTTTAGGGGTTTTCCTAAAAAGAAGAAAATAAAAGAACCTTCTCTCCCTATCATCACAGAGTAAATGACCAATTGAATATTTAAATACTTCTTCCCAATAGTAATTGAGTTTTGTAATAAAATATATTCGATTAAACTAGAATGCTCAAGGAACAAGTTATTTGGTTATTTTTTTCTATTAAAATTCCTTTTGTTAAAACTGAAATGTACTGGAATATTATTAAGTATGGCTAATAGAACATATATGAATCTAGTAAATGCACTTAACAGTACATAATGGAGAGTCTTCTACTGTTTCAGCCTCACAAGGCTGTACATCAACTATGAGATATTAACTATATGAAAGTATATAAAACTGCTGCAATAAGGGCACAGAGGCAGAAATACCTACACCATCACATATCCCTAAAATCATTTATGAAGTATCAATTTACTACAGTATAATTTGTGTTCTCTTTTTAAAAAATATTAAAAAAAAATTATTGTTACTATAGGAGTCTTAAACAGTGGGGTTTCCATTAAAGCACTGGTATATTTTTCTGGCTTCCTACAGATAGCGTCAATATTTAAATAAATAACATATTTTAACTCTCAACCACATTTACTTCCTCATCTTCTATAAATTATCCATGAAACAGACCACAAGCAGCAAGGATTCACATTTATCTCAATAGTTTTATAACCCTGACTAAATGAAAAATAAGGTCTAACCAGTTTGGAGGAGGGCATAGAGTTGCTTATAAGATTATTTTTGTTTGTTTTATTTTGTTTTGCAAAAGCTTGGAAATTGGCAGTTTAAATAATCACTAAAAAATGAAAGATGGGCCTCCTTGGTGGTGCAGGGGTTAAAGTGTCAGCACTATCAAGCTACTGCCAGCCATTGCATGAGTCCGATCTCCTGCCAGGGAGCTAGCCCACAAAGTGCACCAGACTTCTCCTGTCTCACCTACTGCTCCCCTCAGCAGTGTATTTCAGTAGATCCGCCTGTTCGGCTCCCCACTGTCTCCAGTGAATCCTCTCCCCACCCCCTGCACTTTGGCCTGCACCCCAGTTCTTGCATGCATGAATAAAATAAATCTTAAAAAAAAAAAAGAATGAAAGAAAAAATTGTAAAGAATGAGCATGCTTTCTTACTTTGGGCAGGGCTCCTGTAGGAAGCTTTTGTTGTCCATCTGTTGGTGTGCTGTTTTCTTGTTTTTGTGACAGAGAAGAACATATTTCAAAGTCTGTGTGTCCAAGATCCTGTAAGTACTGGTAAAGTGGAGAATTCTAAAAGTGACATAGATAGGAAAACAAACTTTAAGATCATTATTATTTTAAAAGTATTAGAGGCCAAATTCAATACAACGTCACTATCATAGGCAGTATACCCCAAATTTTTAAGGTTTCTTCTAAAAAGAACTGAATTCTCTGTAATAATTTTTTTAACATTAAAAAATAATTTAACAGGAGAACCCCCAAAAGGGCAAAACTCTAAATAAAACACACAGATTTTTTTGAGCAGTAAAGATTTTTTTTTTTTTACCAGTGAGTAAAAATGAATTTAGGAATATAACTTGTTAAATAATTTCTTTGCTCAATTTTTTGTCATTTTATAATAGATTGCTTAGGAATAACCAATCCTGGCTCTAGATAACAGCGAGACCTCCATCGATAACAGTTATTACTTGAAGCCAAGAATTATTAAGCAATGAGTGTACAGTATCAATTATGTTATCATACCATTATATTAATTAATTCATTCAAACGCAAATATTTATTTTCTACCATATGTCTGGCAATGTCAACAAACTCAAAACTTTAAGAAAGTTATTCAAGATAAGCTATATCTCACATATACGCATATGGCAAATGAAAGACATTGTGGCTAGTAAAAGTATTACAACACAATGGTTAAGAACACAAACTCTGGAACCAGATTTAGGTCAAATCCCAACTCTGCCTCTGACTAGCTGAGTAACCTAAAGCCATTTCTAATGTGTCTGTACTTCAGTTGTTTCACCTAAAAATAGGAATCGTTCAAAGGGTTATTATGAGGACTAAATAAATATAAAGCATTTAGAATAGTCCCTAGCACAAAAAAACACTTGATTTATAATTCAGCTTTATGGAAGCTATGTAGAAAGAGTATGGTTTTTAAAATAGATTAAAACAACCATAACAAAACAAAAAATTACCCTAACTCCATCAAACAGAAACATCATTATCACTATTGGATGGAAATCTATGGGACAGGTCTTTCTGGATAAAGAGAAGCTTTAATTTTAGCTAGTCTTCTCTGAAGCACAAAGTTGGTGACATGTAAAAATAAACCTTGATTCAATTCCACTATTTATTGCTTAAAAAGGGTCCTTACCTTATATATACATTGACAAGAAACAACAAAGAGCAACAAAGCTAGCATAGTAGTATGTGTCAAAAACTTAACTAAGCATTTTATTTGTATGCCCTTACTCGATGGATCACAACAAACTCTAAAAGGTATTATAATTGTTACTATCATTGTTATCATTACTCTTGTTATCCCCATTTCATGGATGAGAAAACAGATTTGGCTAGGTAGAGAAAATAGGGTAAGTCTGACTCCAAAGCCAATACTCTGAAGTAAAACATACTACCTAAAACAAACAGTCCCTCCTGTATCTAGAGAGGGAGCTATTATAGATGCTTACTTATAGTTCAGTACAGAACTATAGGATTATAGTTAGTTAATAATTATAGGATTTACTGTATTCTACAGAAACACAGGAGAAACAGTTAAATTAGAACAACAATTTTGGGGAATAAAAAATGAGTCTGGAAAAATGAGGAAGAGTGGAATTTGCTGGACTGATAAAAATTTGCTGGGTATCAATATGAAAGAACAGGAAGATGAGTCAACTGCTTCCCTTTTAAACTGTTAAATCTATCTTTTGAGAAAAAATTATACTATCAGGAAGAAAAAGCTTCTTACCCCTCTACCATATTTAAACTCTCTGGTGGCACAAATAGGGTTAATCTTTATATCACCTATAAAGTACGATTTTAAAACATATACTCTTTCTACTGTATTTAATTATTTAAATCTGTATTTTCAAATTAAACTGTGAACCCCACCCTTCTCCGTCCAGAGAGTGGCAGAGGAACAAGAATGCTTAGTTCGCTCAGCTGACCTTTTGAAAAGTTTACATACTTAAAAATAATTTTTGTTTTCAAGGCAGTAAGACCCTTTCTTCAAATGAATTCCCATGGGGGAAAAACCAATAAATAAGATGGATCGAAGTAAGTAACTACAATTCAAGAGTCATCAAACTTTCTGTGAAAGCCAGGTAGTAAATATTTCAGATTTTACAGGTCCTACAATCTCGATTCCAATTAATCAACTGTAAAGTAGTGTGAAGGCAGCAGTACATATGTAACTACATAAACCTGACTGTGGCTCTGTTCTAACAAAACTTTATGGACCCTGAAACTTGAACGTCACATAATTTTCATGTGTCACTAAGTAGCATTTTTTCAATGTTTTTTCCCAACCATTAAAAAATGCAAAAACCACTCTTTGCCATATAAATATAGGAGGAGGAAGAAGGGACAAGTCTAGCCCAACCACCTTAGTTTGCTAACTTTTGTTCTAACTAAAGACTCACTCAAGATCACAGGCACATTCTCGATTGCTGTTTTCTGGAGAGAGGCTCGGAAAGTGGGAAATGTTTTAAATTTATTCTGTTGAGGTAACATTGGCTTATAGAACTGCATGGGATGAAAACTTCATTTTATTCAAAACTTTATTCAATTGTAATGTGTGCACACTTGGCAATATCTCAGCACTAACCCAAAGTCCCCTCATTTACCAGTTTATGTTACAGATCACAAAATAACAAAATGGATTTTCTGTAAGCACAGACTTTCTTAAACAGTAGAGAAATAATATTTTCTTTTTCATATATATTCTATAGGTTAACTAAGAGCTTCCACACACAGTTTGCGTGATCATAATCTGGAATACTTGCTACTTATTTCAAAAATAGCATTAATCATTTACCTTGTATACTACTGATAATGCCCAACAGTGTCATTTGATACAGTAGCTTATTTTGCTCTTTCTCCAAAAATAAAAACACCTCATGAACTTTTTGGCTAGTTCCACAAAGCTTCTTGTCAAAGGTGTGACATATCCACTTAAGCTGTGCATTTATGAACGATGCCTTGGTAGTTTTGATTTCTCCTTCATGTTTAGTGACAGGCTTCATCATTGTCATCCCAGAAACACTGTCTTACAGTTCTGGAAAATTATGGATTGCCAAGGCCATAATAGTACTTTGTTTAAATGGCTTTTTGTCTAAGTATTTGACAAAATTTCAGAGTAGACAAGCTTTGGAGAATAGGTAAAAAGATACTGCTGGCCCAATAAAACATAATCCCAGTCATCATCATATGTTCTATTTGTACATTTCTATTTTATTTTTTTAAAGATTGATTTATTTATGCACACAAGCTGGGGTGTAGGCCAGAGGTGTGGGGTGGTGAGAGGATTCACCAGAGACAGAGCGGGGAGCAGAACAGGCAGATTGACTGAAGTATACTGCTGAGGGGAGCAGCAGGTGAGGCAGGAGAGGTCTGCTGCGCCACGTGGGAAGCTCCCTGGCCAGGTATCACGCTGCCGTGGCTCTGGATAGCTTCAGAGTGCTGCGCTTACCCCGCTGTGCCACCAGGGAGGCCCTGTACCTTTCTATTTTGACTGTTAGTGCAAATCAAATCACTTTCTAACATATAAACTCAGGTTGTATGAACACTAAAGCTCTATTCATTGTGTTTATGATAGTATTCCCAGTTCTAGCATTTATTTACTGTATTATTTATACTTTTATGCTTTGATCTCTTTTGAGCCAAGATAGAGCATTAAATGTAACCAATGGTAACATACTACAAAAATAAGCACCCCTTAGTTAAAAAAAACTGAACATTAGCCCAGATGAACTAACCAAGACGGATCTCCTAACACAATGGGTAATTTTTAAGAATGCAAAGGAGTTTTTAGTAAAATTATTTTATATTAATAAAAAAATGTGTGGGGATAAAATTCCTATCACTTTTTCTCTGAAATTGCCAAATCCATATTATTTGATCTTAAAAAAAAATATGATCAATTTTTTTATCTCAAGACCCCTTTGTGGTCTTAGAGCTTTTGTTTATGTGGATAGCTAACAATATTTATCATAAGGAATTAAAACTAAAAAATTTTTAAATGTTTATTAGTTTACCTAAAACTATAATAAATCCATTATAATGTTCATGCAAATAACATGTTTTAATGAAAAAATGTATTGAGAAAGTGAATTGGTTTACACATTTGCAAATCTATTACCTAGCTTATGAGGAGATAGCTGGATTCTTGTATCTGCTTCTGCAATATGAACTGGCAATTCATTGTTTTTAGATGAAGCAGATGAAGAAAATCAGACCTTCAACAGTTAGGTTGTTGGAACAGGAGGAACTTTTTTTTAAATAGTCTTTTTTGAGGATAATTGTATTAATAAAGAATAGCCGTAACAAAACTTAAGAAGTTGGAGCTTTGAAAAGGTTAATTTCAATGTGGAATATAAAACCAGACTGACGAGCTTTTTGTAGTCTGTACATTCATGAAAGAATGAGAGTGAAAAAGGCAAAAGATGTCTTAATATTGAAACCTGATCAGCCAACATAAAATAATTTATTTTTTCTTTTATAGCAAGGTAAAGCTTCCTATTGTAATAGTCCTAACCACTACATTTGGAGGTTGAGGGCTATTAGGTTTATGAACTAATAGAAAGATATTTCTGTTTTTCATCTAGTGAGTACTACTCCAGGTTGATGGCAGCTTTAGAAAGGGACTTTTTGTGAGGATAAGGCAGAATAGGTGGTGATCGGCAATTTTCTGTTATTTTTTTTCACTGGTTCAAGCAAAATAGAACCACAAATGTTCTAGTTAAGTTGTTTTTTTGAAGAAAAATTATTAGCATTGGACTGAAACTATAATTTTGTAGTACTGAAGAATGTTTCTGCTGCCAAAAGAAATAAGAGAAACTTCAGACACAGCATGTGGGAGCTTCTCCTCAGGAAATCTTTGTGGTTCACTATTCCTGTAAATTTTAGCTGACAAAAAACACACATCATAGCATCAAGAAAGAATTTTGCTAAAGGAAAGATACCCAAAAGACGTAAGTTGTACTGATTGTTCTGATGGTTGAAACATATTTTTTGCAAATTAAAAAAAAAAAAACCACAAAAAACAATAAGGAAACCCCAACATTTTTTGCTCAAAGGGCAAGAAAATGACTCAAATCCTAAACTACCTGCACTTTATGGTCCCAATCCCAATAAACACATCAGGTCTCACAATGATGGATATATAAAGTGTGAGCCACTCATTTAATACATTATTTATTTTCTGCATGATTCATGGGGTGTCCTATAGAAGTACTGGTCCTATTATTGCAGGTTTACATTTAAAAAGGACGATTAGTGCAGAAATGGAGGTAACTGGATAAAATGCTTTTATTGTTAGCTTCTCTCTTCTAAAATTCTTTAAACCCTTACAATTAGAAGGAGCTGTATGTTTTCAGGTTCTGAGCTCAGAGAATGAAAAACAGGTTAAACATGGCAAAATTCGGCAACTCGTTCAATAATAAATACTAACTGAAATCTTCTATGTGTCAGACAATATCTAGGCACAGAGAAGAAAACCAAGCAAAACAGATTCCTTAGTAAAAGTTTCATTCTATGACTCTCCTAATAAGATCATGATTTTCCTGGCTTTCAACAGCACCAAGGAAAATTAGAGTGGTCTGATACTTTCCATAGATTGCTATGTTTCAAGAAAATTCTCTCTTTGTCTCAGTTTCCTTAAGTACAAAATAAGAATGCTGTGGGGGGTTCTAAAACTTGTTCAGGTAGTAAAAAAAACTCATGACATTCTTATCCTAGGTAATTAGCAAGATTTAGAACATGGAAATTCTACAGATCAAATTATCCAGCTTCTTCAACAAATAAATGATGAATAATACAGATGAACTGCTATTGTCAAATGCCATGATCTACTTATCTCTTTCCAGATTAACTGCAGACCACCACAAAATAAGATATGAGGAAGAAGGTCATTAGTAAATTACATAAGGAAGCTATTTTCTCTATTTTTAATGATTCTTTTGGTACACAAAGAGTAAAATTCAGTCATAATTAATAAAACCATACTAAGGAAAATAAATTTCTCCATACTATTAATTATTGCTAATATACTGATTTCTAAAGACTTCTCAATTTTAATTCAGTAACAATGAGAAAGTATAATTTAAAGAAAACTTATTCTCCCACACACACAAACCTTGGATAATATCACAGAACAGTACCTTACAAAATTAAAGATATTATAACAGTAAATACTGTTTGTGTTCACACATTTCAACATCTAAATTACTAAATCAAAGCCCAAGATCCAAGTGTTAATTTAATTGTCCCTCAATATCAGCAAAGCAATATCTAATTTTAGCATTCAAAAAGAATAAACTAAAGGATCCAAAAAAACATGGACAAGTAAATCAATTACTCACAGATAGCATAGTTCTAATTTCTCCAAATGACCTAGATGAAACATTTACTGCCTCTTGCCCATATTCTTTTGATCTGTACATTTCTTTCGTTGATGGTTCCCACTTGTTTCTCCAGAAGAACTATACTACAAAATGGCCACTGAAGTGGAGGGCGTGCCTTCATCATTACTAAGCATTTTCCTATCAGAAGCAGCTCTTTGAAAAAATCTGAACATAATTTCTTCAGTGCCACTCAGTATTACTCCGTAACTACAGTAGTGAATAGCAAGACTGGGATTTTAAAGATGCATTCAAAGGATATTACTTAATATTTATGTTAACATAAAAATATTTTAACCCAGAAGCAGGTAAGACATACATTCATAAAAGTTTCTGTTTCTTGGCTTAATATTTTTCACTGAAAGGCATCTTATCCAATTAAAGATATGTGAAATAAACAGCTAAGTTATCAAAAGTTTTAAGTTTTTTCTATATAATGTACAAATGCACTTAACCACAACAGTATGTAAGTCCAAAACAAAATGAAACATGCCCATCAAAAGGTGCAAAGTGAGAATATAAAGAATCACAGTGACATGGTCTTAAGGGAACCGAAGACAGCACTGGTGGATCTGAACTCTCCCTGGTTCTGATGTTATCCGTAATATAATTTGCTCTGTGGTTAATCAATTGGAAATAAAACTCATTTCAACTGTTTTACAAGAAAAATTAGACCCAAACGCTGAGTTTAAGAAGAGCATACAATAAACATTAAAAAAGGGTTAAGACATTATAAGAATGCAATATATTTTTTTCCTTCCAAATGTAATAATAATAATAACAAAAGGGGAGACAGAATTTGTAGTTCTGTTAAGAGATAAAGGCACACCTTAAAATAATACATTATTCCCTTTTATCAGAAAGGGAGTACCTATAAAGAAAAGCAAAACAAAAAGGATAGGGCAGGATAAATAGAAAATACATTTTAAAAAGGTGTTAAAGAGATATGAGATAAATGGTTGAGGATTAACTAGCAAAACTGCAACAATAAGATAAAGGTGGCCAAATTCTGCCAGCTAAATTACAGTGTGGATTTAAAAGTATTTAAATGTACAGCTGCAAATGTATTATTTCAAATAACGAGCATGTTGATCTCCTGTCCTGGGAATAATAAGTCTCAGTATATATATAAAAGGAGTACTCTAAAAATCCAGATGTAATGAAATCAGTGCACCCCTGACACTGTGCTCCTTTGGAGTACATTGAGCTTTGGGCCTTTTCTCCTAAATCCTTAAGGCGTGATTTGCTTCTGGGAACTCAGGGAACAGCTGATACAGAACCAGGCAAACTAAAATTAAGCCAGGGTTTCTGATCTAAAAATAGACTAGAAAATAAGCAGAATCTCTTCCTCTACTGTATTCCCTAATTAATGAAAGCCTCTAAGGGTCTATTCTCATTTACTCAACCCAACAGATTCAAGAAAACTATAATGCTAAAGGATGATCTGGTATAATTTCCTTATAATATAAACAAGAAGCACAACTTTAGAGAAATTAAGTACTTCATTCAAGATATCATTGCTAATTAATGTTAGTCTTTTGACCATTAGTCTAGTCCCTTTTCCACAATGCTTTAAAGGAAAAAAAAGACTATAAATCAACTATATAAGATAACATGATAACCATAAAAATAATTTAATCATTGTGTATATCATAGCTCTAGACAAAGGAACTTGCACTTTAATAAATACAATAAAGATTAATAAGAGACAATCACTTTTTAGAATGTTTATATATACTTTTTTTTTTTAGTGTTAAAATCTGTTTTGGAGCCCTGAGGACATGTGAAGACAAAATGAAAGCACAAGACCAGGACAGAAAAAAGCAAGGACTTATTTCCCAAGAATAATTGTTACAATTCAGGTTAAACAAATTTATTCTTATATATCTAGTGGCAAACTAGCTTTAGTATTAATGGGTAATTTATAATGTCAATTAGCTCTCTTAATATTTCTTCTGTTACAGATAATAATAAAAGCATGAATTTCACTATGCTGCCAATCTCAGCTACTATAAAGAATTAAATTATTTTACACAATACAACTGCAAAACTTTAAGAACTATAGGAAACTGTACATAGATTTTAAGGAAAAGTAAGATGATACAATAATATCTTAAATTTATATGTATAATTTTTCCACAGTAAGGTCCATTATCATAATAGCAAATAATGTCAATGTATACATTCACAGACAAAAACAATTTCCTTCCATTAGTCAAATCAATAATGCAAGTAGGGAAGAAACTACAAATGATACGTCTAAAGACTGCCTTAATGTTCTTTAGAGCTATGTCCCAAATTTAAAAGTATAAATAAAGGAGAATCTCTCAAGCAAGAGACATTTTAACTTTTTTCCAAGTGTGGGAGGTTGTGTGAGAGTCAGCTTCTTTCATTTGATTGATTTAGTGTTGGGGTGGAAAGCAAAACCTGAACATACTGCCAAGAGATAACATTTAGTAATTTTCTGACAAGTATGAAAGGTGAAGGATCAATATGAGGAAGGGAGGGGGCTTAGTGTTTCAGACCTGAAAAAAGAAATAAGAAATGAATTCAAGTAGAAAACAAAGAGCTCAACATCAAAGATAGTGACCAAGGACAGATTTGAGTGTGTAAAAGATACTCTTGAGGACAAATTACCCTCATAAGAAGGAAGTTACAAAGAAATCATTTAGATGCACTACAAATAATGCGAAGAGGTAGAAATAACAGTCCTTCAGATAAAAAGTTTTCATTTTTGGGTATTCCTCCTTCTAGGAGAGCAGGATTCAGAATAGGATGAATAACTCAAATTTTCTGCAATTCATTTATAATGACAAAATCAGAAAGCTGTGAAAAAGCAGTATGAGAACTTTAACACCTGTCTAAGATAATTAGGAAAAATTCTTATTCTCCAAACATCTTAGAGATTACAATAACAGAGTTAAACAACAACATTGGTATTTTGGTATTTATTTTGCTTAAATATTCCTAGTATATAGGAATCTAGCCCTGATGAAATGAAGATGGTCAGATTCTAAGGCAAAGACTGGAACTGGGTCCAGGAACCTCATTATTCCTTCCCTCCCTTAATGTCCATACTTAAATCTTTCAATGTACCCCTAGTCCACCCAGAAAAAGACTCAAAGGTGACACTGGAAGGGTAACACAAAAGGCCAAAATTAAAGGAAAAGAGTAAAATTTTCTAATAATATAGGAAATTGATATTAAAACAACATACCTCAGAGTTTTAAACAAGGAAATAATGTGAAGAGTACTTTCCAAAACTTTGCTCGATTTAAAAAACAATTGTCATGCAGCATATGATTCTCTGAGTAAGTCTTAAGATAAATTTCTGACTCTAAAAAATCATTAAAACAACAGTACTACACCAAATAGCCCATGAGTATCTCAGCTAAATTTTCTTAGGAGAGGGGACATCAGGTCCTATGGTAGACTTGTTTGTTCAACCTCTATTCTACTTTCCTTCTACTTTCCTACTTTCCTTCCTGTTGTACCTCTTCTTACAGAGTAAGAAGTAAAGAAAGTAAAATGTGACTTTTCTCAAATTATCTTGCAGTTAGGGTTCCACATATAAGTTAGGGTTTCACCAGTTAAGTACACTGTGAGAGATTTTGGTGGAAGGGAAGCAGAGATACATTTCTAGGGACTTTGGTTTTTATTGGTGGTGGTGGTTTTGCTATTTAACAAAGATGTGGAGACAAAATATTTCTAAAGTAATATGTGTTCTCTAGCTCCTGTTAAAGCAGAGGCAGTTAAGAGATAGTGGATAGATTCTGAGTTCCAGAACCACTGTAACAGGTACTGAGAGGCAAATGTGGTGATGGCTTTCCTGGATTGTAGATAAGATCATAGACCTGTGTGTTTGGCTTCATGAGCATAACAAGCTTGATAAAGCATCCTCTAGATGCTCCAATAATATTCTAACCACTAATTCCCTTTATTAAATCTCTTTCTATTGATAGCAGATAGTGGGATTTTTTTTTTAAAGATTTATTTATTTATGCATACAAGCTGGGGTACAGGCCAGAGGCGTGGGGTGGCGAGAGGGTTCACCAGAGACACAGCGGGGAGCAGAACAGGCAGATGGAAAGAAATACACTGCTGAGGGGAGCAGCGGGCGAGGTAGGAGAGAGAGGTCTGCGGCACCATGTGGGAATCTCCCTGGCCCAGGTCAAACTCACGTCACTGCTGCCATCAGCTCCACAGCACAGCGCGCAACCACTACGCCACCAGGGAGGCCCGGGATTTTTGTTTTCTGCACCAGGATCTACAGTTGATACAGTACTTGATATCTAGAAGTAGGGTTGACTTAACAGAACTTGAAATAGGTCTCACTGGATTAGTAGTTAAGTGGTGAATGGCAAGGAATCATATTGGAGGCCAAAAAGCTGATGATCCACTATAGCCAAATGGCAGAATATTTCAATGAAACTTTTGTCATTGTACTGTAATATCTTAGAAGACAGACCATGTGACCAACAAACTTTCAGCTCTGCAAAAGAAGGCTCTCTCTGCCTATTGTCTGAAATTTAAATTGCCTGAAAGTGGCAATGGGGGTTTAAGGGGCTCTCTTTCATCACTGGAAATGCTGTACGTTGGTAGCCTCAAGCCTTTCCTAAGACCCTCCCCAAGATAATGGTAACCAACCCAACTAACCTATGACTAGGGAGATCTCTACACTCAAGCCTCTTATGTAGATGATCAAGGTTATTATCATTAAGTTCAATGACAAGAAGAAAAGATGGAAAACAAGTCAGTAAATAACCTAGAGATTTCAGATCTAAACACTATACCCAAATGGACTCTTTAGCAGTGGTGATTTGTGTAAGAAACTGCACTGAAGCCAAAAAGAAAATTGGACACCTACTACAGTTCAGTGAGGGAAAGGATGGTTTGTTTACTAACTGGAAATCCACATGGGGAAATCCATACAGGGCAAAAAAATTTTGACCTTTACTTGACACCACACAAACATCAGTTCCTGATGGCAGATCTAAGTATAAAAGGTAAAATAAAGTCTCCAAAAAAAATCTTTGTGATCTCAGAGATGGCAAATCTTTCTTTAAAGCACTAACCATAAAAGAAAAGGACTTCTTGGATTATAAAGTTAAGAGCTTCTGTTAAATGAAAGAGTATGTGCCACACACATCCTGAGATAAGATATCTGAGGTACATATAACCAACAAAAGTCTTAAATCTAGTGCATATCATTCTTGACTTATGATGGAGTTGGGTCCTGATAACCCATGGTAAAGTCAAAATGTCATTAAGACAGAAATGCTGACTAGAACTGTGCACCAGCAGGAGTGCATATTATATTCCACTTTATGAAATGCATCTTTCACACCATGATACAGCTGAGAAACCATAAAGCAGCAGAAACATGTTCAACAGAACATTCACAGTAACAGTATTCATAAATAGTCTCAAACTGGAAATTACCCAAAGGAAGTCAACAATAGAACAGGTTTTTAAAATGTCACAAATTCACATGGATATGCTATGGAGAAACAAAAAACTCTCACATGACAATATGGATGAATGTAACAAATAAATGCAGAGAGGGAAAAAAAGGGACAAAAACATATACATATGGAATTGAAGTGTATAGATTATAAACGCAGACAAAAAGTATGATAATGCTAAGTAGCATATGAAAATCATGCAAATCAATGTTTTAAAAGCTAGTATCCAATGAAAAATACTATTTTTTTCTATCAAATTAACAATGATTAGAGGAAACCAATAAGACTGTTGCTGAGATTTGGTGAAACTAACACTTTTATTTCTGTTAAGTAACAAAAATTCAACTGAGTTAATTTTAAAGATCTAATTGTCTTTATTAAATCACTCAAGATGAACAGCATCCCATTTAGCAAGCAGAAAGGCAATGCAAAGAGTTGTACAAAATGGAAGGCTTTTATAGTTAGAAAAGAGGGTGAAGCAAAAAAAAAAAAAAAAGAGGATTATTTCAGCAAAGCCACCTTCCCTTAGGGAAGGCAGTAGAGTCTTATCTTGCAGATTATTTCAATGGTACCAAACAGAAAACTCCAGACGGAATTAGTTTAAAATTCTAATTTTGGAAGTGGCTGAAACGACAATTAGGTTAGGTATAAAGTCTTGGTGAGGCTTGGCATAAACTCTGCTTTGGGGCTATTCTTCCTTTTTTAAAAAAACATTACTAATGGGAACATGTTTGGTATAATCTTTCTGCATATGTCTTTAAGAAAAGGTTAATATTCTTTGATCCACTAGTTTTCCTTTTAGAAATTATTCTAGGGAAAAAATAGAGTTGCAGTTAAAGATGGACTTGTATCTGAATTGACAATAATGGTATTTTGAAACAATATAACTATTCAATAATGGAGAAATGGTTATGATACATGCACGTGATGAAATATTATGCTATTAATAATGCTTTCAAGGAGTAATAAATGAAAAGGTTTATGATAAATTTAAGTGAAGATGCACACAAATTTCTATGAGGTATCTCGTGTTAAAAGCAGTAATACACATAAACAAATTTGCATAGAAAAAATCTGTAAGAACACATGCTGTAGTATTAAAAGTGGCCATTTTAAAGTGGTAGGATTATGAATGATTTTAATTTTGTGACTGATTTTCTACAATGTTCTTTGAACATGCATTACTGCTTATCCACAAATTTAAAGAAATCTAAGATTCCTTGGAAATTTAAGCAGCCTACATTTTTTTACAGATAAATTTATTTGTTTATTTAATTTATTTAAGCAGCCTAGATTTCTGTCTCCTCTTTGGCTGTCACATTCAATCTGTAACTGTTTGCTGGATTTTACCTTAGAGGTATCTGCCCAAGTCATTATTTCATTATTTTTTCTCTCATTTCCGAGATTCTTGTCTTCCTAGTAAGCTTCTGCAAATCAGACTTCATTGTGGTAAAATGGCCCCATCTTCCACTATATTCTAGCCATATTAAACCACTCTACACAGCCACTGAAGTCCCTAAAAAATCCACACCATGTACTCTGACACCTCCCAATCTTGGCATGTTCTGTTCTCTTTCCCGGTAATGCCTGATCGCCCATACCTCTTACTAATCAATTCACAGTTCAAGATACACCTCCAATATCATTTACTGCGTGTAGCTTCTAGGAGGCCACAAGAATAGACTTATGTTTCCAAATACATTCTCTAACGTGCAGTTTGTACATATTTCAACATTTATCATTCTGCACTTACTATGTGCTGAGCTGTATTGTATGAAATGAACCATTTAAAAACATTTTCTTAAAATCGAGTTGGATAAGTGAACATAAAGTATACATATATGTATTACACATATACAGACGCATGAATTTTAACCTGTGTCTGATAGATAAATGGCAACAAAAACATCAGCCTTGATTTTTTTTTTATTCAAGATGGCAGAGAACGTCTTAAAATAGTCCCACACAAAAGCACTCACACACCGAGTCTCAAGTCGTAAGGGCTACATCTGGCGCAAAACAAGCAAAGGACAAAAGAATTAAACCTAGATGCTCAGATACCCCGGGCCTAATGACCAATAAGTAGGTCCCACAAAGAGATTTTAAATCGTGTTAGAAAACTGGCACCTGCAACCTTCATTCCGGGTGCCACGCCTCGACCACGAACAGTGACCTGGGGCACTTCTGAATACAGACTCAAAGAATCTAGGGCTAAAAAGGGGGCGGTTAAGTTTTATTTGTGAGTATCCAAAATGCGTGATAGGGCCCCGCCCCAGCCAGTCGCAGTCCTCCCCCTTCCTCCCCGGGGAGGTCCATCTCCGCGGAAGGAACAGACTGGGCTCACTCTCGTCCGGCGGCCAGGCAACCCGACTCCGACGTGCAATTCTGGTCAGGCCCGAGGCAGAAGCTGGTGCAGCCAGGACGCCTCGGGATACACCTGTCAGGCTGCGGTGAACTAGGCCCAGAAACCGCCGGGATTCGATTACCGCGACCCGAGGAGCGGTCACCTGATTCCTCGCCCTGCGATCGGTCCCTTGCCTTGCCTCTTCGCCTTTCCCTTCGACCTTCTCAAACAAAGGCAATCCACATCCACCGCCATTTTCCCCTTACCTCAAAAACCACCTCTTCGTCAAACTCGGGTGTCATCCTTCTCCGCCATGCCACCCGCCTCAGCACGATGGGAAATGAAGGCGGGAGAACACACAGCACCCACCCGTCCGCTTCTGCCCTGCCCCGTGTGTCCAGGAAACTACAATTCCCAGCGTGCCTTGTAGTTCATGCCCCCTTTTCAGAAACGTTTATTGGAGCAGGGGATGAGAGTGTAGGCGGGAGGGGCGGGAAAGGGATGAATTTAGAGACCTCTGATTGGATGGGACTATCCGCCTTTTACAGCTGCGACTAGCAGGGGGCGCCTGGAGCACAGATTTTTTTTTTTTGCATGTTGGGAGGGCACGCGCCGGCGGAGGCGCGGTGAGCACGGCTCGTGCCCGCGCTTGGTTATCCGCCCGGAGTTCGGCGACGCGGTGCTCGTGCCCGCCCGCCCGCCCGCCCGCCCGCCCGCCCGCTGTCTGCGGCTCGCGCCCGCGAGCGCCGCCGGGTCCCTGTAGCCCGCCGCATCCTTTGTGCGGCGCTCAGGCAGCGCCGCGGGGCAGCTAGGCGGAATGTGGCCAGTGCTACAGTTCTCTTTTGCCAAAACTCTGAAAACAATGGACTAAAAGGGAGCATGGATTGAGGGGAGCGAGCAGGAAAGCGAGCTGCGGGCAGAATCATGACTTCTGCCGCCGGTAAGTGACGGCGCTCGCCTTGCCCCTGGAAAGTTGGTGGGGAGCGCTGCTGGTCTTGGGCTTGGAGCAACTTTCTCCTCAGGGTAGGTGCGCGGTGTTCCCTCAGTCTTCCCGGCAAGTGCGGAGCAGGCGGCGATTGCTGCCGGGTTTCTTCCCTTCAAACCGAGAGGGACAGTTGGGAAATCGTCTCTCTCTGGGGACCTCCCTTTCAAGGGAGATCGTGTTGGGGGCTCTTGCGCCAGGTGAAACGCGAGCCGGGAAGGGGTCGTTTAGTCTTTTCTCCTAAAATTTGAGCGCCTTTCCCTCTGCATGTGAAAATAGTTCAGATTCCCACGTTAAGTTCTTCTAGAAAGGGTTGTGTTCCCGGTGTTTGAGTTTGAGCTCGAGTTTGCAGAGTCGCTTTAAGCCTAGTATCAACGGGAACCCTCGCCCTTAATAGATAAGGAGGTTTAGCCATTGTTACTCCTATCTTGGTGGGTTTTCCCGTTACCTGGGAAGCAGAGGGTAGAATTGCAGATAGCAAATTTTCTGTTCACACTCACCCAGTTTTTTATGGAGTTTTTTTTTTCTATTTCTACCTGGTTAGTGGAAACAAAGACTTATTTTCTGTCTTCCCCCCCCCCCCGCCCCCATAGTCCTTTTCCTTTAACCAAATGGCAAACCTGTCTTTACCTTGGTGTGGATTTGGAGCAATTCTGGACATTGTATTTCTAAACATTGCTGAGAAACAGTTCTTATTTTCTAAAATAATTACTAATGTGGTGTTAAAATTACTTTATAAGAACACAGGTTAATATTTAAACCAGAGCTTAATAATACATTATTAAATTTTGGTTTTTTTTTTAAACGGTTTTGTCCACATTGAAAGACGAACTTTCTTTAGAAACTTCATGGTAAAATAGTGTAAATGTTCCTCTCAGAGTTACTTCTAGAATCAGCACTTTCAAGTATCAAATTAAATTTTCTTTGCTTTTCTTGGATTTGTTTTAAATTCCTGCGACGTGAAGCTGTCAACTTGAAATTGCCAAACAGCACTCTAAATAAATGTTCTCATTTGTATTATTTCTAAAGCCTAGATGTATCGGAGTGTTGTATTGCTAGGTGTAATCAGATTTACAACTAACAAGGCAAGAAGTTGGCCAATAGGAATGAGAAAGGAGGGCGTGAAATATAATTGCAGTAGTATTTCTGAAAATGTTGTGGATCGTTCTTTTTTGATGTCATATGTGTATATAGGAGGCTTTCTACTTACTTGAGGTGAATTATTTTCATCTTCAATGTCTGTGCCTCACCTTTGTTCAAGCTTTCTTTGTTAGTGACCCAATCTGATTTAAATTTAAAGTGGTTGGAATTTTTCAAATACTAGCAACCACTTTAGCTCTGCCTCTTTTGGAGTGTCAGCCACACTTAAAATATTCATGCCTTATGTATATCAGTTTTCAATTCCAATTTTAAACGTTTATAATAAATAGGTAGGTAAGCATTTAATTTAACATTTAATTATGTAAACATGATTTAGGGCTCAGTCTGGAACTGTCTGATTCTTTCATTTGAATTACCCTAGAATAATGCAGCTATTTTTATATTTTATCAACTTTATAATTAAAGAAATCCGCAGACATTTTTGTGGTGTTTTAAAGAGGGACACTTCCTGTGTTTAGCTGAGTTAGTTGGTTTTTAGCATAGCTTGCTGAGAAGCATTAACTACTTTGTTCACCCATCTGTTGAAATTTATTATAATTCTTGTGTTTGAATGGAGAACTTAGAAGAGAACTAGGGCTTTAGTTCCATGCCATTCTTATAAAAGTATGTGTTCATTATTCTCATTAGTTGTTCATGATGCCTTTTGCAACGATAATCAAATTTGATAAAACTTTGAAGTTATTTGCAATTGGAGGGAAGGGATGTTTTTTACATCGAATCTAATCTATGGTATTTGGGATGGTTGGCTTAATTTAAGAAAATAAGAGAAGAGATATAGACATTTAAGTTCTATGTATACTGAAGAAGAACTTTGTTTTTCTACATATGAAAGATTAGGCCCATAATAGACATTTTTAGAATTGATCTAATCAGTGTTTAAAAAGGAGAGATAATTGTACATTTATATTCTGTATCTTTTTGAACTGTACATGTATTTTTTGATACATATTTTGTATCTTTTTGAACACTTTTGCTTTTTGCCTGGTCCAATTGCCATTGTTACATCTAAGTCTTTGCACATGAACCACAGACATCTGTGTGTAACAGATGAGGAGTATGTTTATAATAGTAAAATGGTACTGGTGCTTTACTTTCTTACCTTATTTTTCCCTGGAGCCAAACAGCTGTATAAATAAAAGATTTGCTGCTTTACTCTAAAAAGCACTGGATCTCACTGTTGATATAATATTAAGATCCAAAGGCACTGGACTCATTTCCAGACACCACACACTTATTTCAAGCATTTGACATTGGCGCAGAACATAATATAACAGCTTGTTAGTTTTTCAGTGGGTTTCTTTCAAAATAGAGCTCCCCCCCTCCACAATAATAATGAAGAAATTCAAGTATTGCTGTGCTAGTGACTAGGAATGTTGTTCCCACTAATAATTAAGGACTTACTCAGTTATCCTATTGAAGTGGATTCCTGCTAACTTATCAAAATATTACTACATTTTAATATAGATATTGATGGTTTTTAAAAGAAATTTCCTGTTACTGACACTTGTTAAAGAGAAATGTGTATGTGGCAGTTCTCACTATTCCCAGGTCCTATTTTCAGCATTGAGGATACAGAATGAGACAAAGTACCTGCTGTCTGTAGCTTACCTTCAAGTAGTAAGGACAGACAAAGGTGCACTGAAGAAAAATCACACAGGGCAAAGGGGTTAAAGAATATATGGGTTTTCCTGAAGGAAGTTTCTCAGAAGTTGTAATCTCAGGATCATGCAGGCTTTAGCAATCTGTTCAACCTCTCATTTGCAAATATGACTCCCTGATGGCACATCTGCATAGAGGAAGACTTATATGTACAAAATACATTTAAAGTAAAGAGTAGAATTGTTTTCATAAATTAAAAAGCAATTTAACTAAAAAGCAAAAATTAATTGGTAAATCACCCTGAAGCTTCTCACAAGCTGTCAGATTTAGAAAGAAAAATATTAATTTGATGAGACAGGTTTTTTTTAGTTGTGGTAAAATACACCATAAATTTAACATCTTTACCATCATTTTTGAATGTCCAGTCAGTAATGTTAAATATATACACATCTTAGTACAATTTCTAGAATTTTTTCATCTTGCCAAACTGACTTTTTTTATTCCTTCAAAAATCTCAGAGGTAGGATGTTTTACGAATGGTTATAGAGATGAAATCAATATGACATTCTGTCAGTTTTCATTATTTTGAGTAACAAGAGAGGTTGGAAGAGGCCTGGGGCACTCATACTTTCTCTCAGGATGTGACTTAATAACTTAAGAGTTTAATAGACCATGATACTAAGCTTTATCATTAGGTTTTGAAGGATTTTATAATTTTTCTACCTTTAAAAAATGAACGCAACTTATAGAATGCTTATTGAATAGCTGACTGAAATTGTATAGCTTTGGGAATTTGTTGTTTTGAAAATATTTTGTTATCTTCATTATGATAACATTGTACTGAGGAATTAAATCAGAAGGCCTCTGTTATATGATCTTGGTTGAACACATAGTATTAGAGGTTTGGAAATTCTTCCTTGGTTGGTAAAGGGAAGTAGAGCTCTCTACTTTTTTTTTTTACTCAATTCCATGTAATATCTTCCCAAGTGTTGTGACTAATTTCCTTTGTTAAAAAGAAAATCATCACCAAATGAAGTATCAAAACCTTTGTATATTCAAGTATTCAAACAATGTCCAGCAGATATTTTAAAAGGTTTATATTTATTTTTTGAGAAAATTAAGTTTTTGTTAACTATTAGATCTTGTTGGGCAAATAAACATTTGTATAAAAATATAAGCTAAAATATTTTTTATTTCACATGTCCTTGGGGGAAATATAATAAGTGAAGGAAAAATTGAAAAGAACTTTAAAAAATTATATGTTCAGGTTACATGTACCTTTTCACTTTTAAAGACCTTTTGTGTCAAACTTTTATTTGGTTCCTGTAGACTAGGAGCATGTCTGTACAAATCTGTACTTTTAATAAAATGTCTAGGAAGAGTTGTTGCACTAGAAATTACGTATTATCTTTTAAATGTACTACAACAGTGGTTATGAATAAAGGGCATCCAACAAAATCATTAGTGGGACTTAAAAGAAATACAGATACATAGGCTTTATCTCCTGAGACTCTGAATAGATCTGGGGTAGAGCCTGGACATGTGGCTTTTTAAAAAATGAAACTCCATGATGGATTACAATAAAAATTCCCAATTGATAACCCCATGCACAATGACATACCAAGTTTATTATGATCCTCAAACAATTTGGAAGAATTACTTTACATGTTTTTTTAGGTTCACTTTTCAGTTTTTAAGGTTAGAAAATTTCCGATTTCTGTATTCTTTTTTAAAGATTATTTTGGGACTCTAGGAGGACCTCCCTGGGGGAACAGGGGTTAAAGACACAGTGCTACCAAGCTATCACCAACCACTGTAACATGAGTTCAATCCCGGCCAGGGAGATAACCCACGTGGCGTAGCAGACATCTCCTGTCTTGCCAGCTGCTCCCCTCAGCAGTGTATTTCAGTAGATCCGCCTGTTCTGCTTCCCATTTGTCTCTGGTGAATCTTCTCACTCCCCACACTTCTGGCCAACACCCCAGTTCTTGTAAGCATAAATAAATAAATCCTTAAAGAAAGATTATTTTAGGATTCAAGGGAGATAGATTTGATAAAAGGCATTTATACAACTGTATATCAATGAGGCAGAAGAATATTATTAATAAACTTAAAAGGTTTCATCAACATATAATTTAGGCAAATTCAGCTTAGCATTCAGGAAATAAACTGAAGTACTTTTTTCTCCATATATGCAGGTGGCAAGCAGAAGACAATTATTTCATTTAATGTTAGCTAAGAAGTGATAATCTGTTTCAAAGTTAGAAGAAAAACTGTATTAGACTTACTAAGAATTGTACAGTATACCCAAAGCTATTTATACTGGTATTGAAGGGTACTTTAAGGAAACTTCAAGAGTAATATATTGACTATATAATGTAACATATAATTCAACTAGTTAAATACAAGTGCACCATATTATCAAAAGTAAAAACGGAAATAAATTTAATCATTTATTATCTCTTGCTTTTTTTTTTGTCATCAAATTATTTTTTTTTTCCTTTCTAGAGATTAAAAAGCCACCAGTGGCCCCCAAGCCAAAGTTTGTGGTGGCAAATAATAAGCCAGCCCCACCTCCTGTTGCACCTAAACCTGATGTTGTGATTTCTAGTGTTCCACAGTCAACAAAGAAGACCAAACCAGCAATAGCTCCAAAACCAAAAGTTCTGAAGGGCTCACCTGTTCGAGACATCAGGCAGTCACCATCAAGGAAAATCCTCGTGAACCTGGAAGAACATAAACAGGAATTACCTGAAAGAGCTGACAACTCTAATTGCAAAAATGTAGGGCATCAGAGCAATGATTATATTTTACCAATGTGTTCCTGCAGCTCTGAGTGTGTCCATAAACTTGGGAATAGAAAGAATATGTATGTAAAGGACCTTCTCTTAGAGCCCCTGGAAATGCACCAACATTTAGAAAACAGTAAAATTGATGAAATCTCTTCAGCTATAAAAAATAAGAGTAAATGTAACTCTAAAGGTGAAAACATCAGGAGCCAAAGTGGAGTAGTTTCTAAGGCAAGTGTCCTAGAGGAGAAGCTTAAAGATGTTTTAACACAAAGGTCATCAACTTTTATTTTCCCACAGAAGCACAGATCTACAGACAACCCAGAAATGAAGGATGACTGTAATTCCAACAGACAATTCAGAAATGAAATTGCAGATGTGTCACCTTCCCTGTCCAGCTTTCCAAATGTTCCTGAGCATCCACATTGCCATCTACAAGTTCCTAGTGATGAATTTCAAAATTTGGAAACTTGTCAGAATGGCAGTGAAAAAAGCAATTTTTACTTTCACTCATCTGAACAACGAGCTCTGGAAAATGGTAAAAGAAGTACTTCTGTTTCTTCAGATGGAGTAAGTAACAAATCAAAAATCAAAGACCTTGGTCCCTTAGAAATTCAGTTGGTGCCATATACCCCCAAATTTCCAACTCCCAAGCCTAGAAAAACACGTGCTGCTCGCCTATTACGTCAAAAGTTTATAGATACTCCTAGTGAAAGTACTGAAGAATCAGAGAACTTAAATGGTAGCTCTTCATGTCTTTTCAAAGATACTTTGAAAAACAACAAAATCAGTGTTCTTCATCAGAATGTTTTATGTAACCAGGAACAGGTAGAAAAAATGAAGCCAGGAAATAAAGGTGAAATGAATGTGAACTCCAACAGTGACAAACAAAACCTAGTCAGTTCACAGAAAGCCCTATGTGATGGAACATCTTCTTTTGAAAAAACGGCACCTCCTTTAAACATAGACTCTAATTTTAGTTCTGACAGCAAAGCAGTAGATGGTTCTAGTATGTCACTTGCTGTGGATACAGGCATTAATTTTACAAGATGCAGTACTTTATCTATGAGCCTTCCCAAGCAGCTCAAATTAAGTTGCAATGAACATTTACCTATTGCTTGTAACCTGGGAGTGTTTACCCCTCAAATGCAAAAGGAATCTGTATTGAAAGATGAAAGTTCCTCAAAAATTGTCCCCAAAAAACCTCAAAGACATAGCTTGCCTGCTGCAGGGGTGCTTAAAAAGGCTGCCTCTGAAGAGCTTGTGGAGAAAAGTTCTTATCCCTCAAATGAAGAAAATTCAGAGAAGGGTCTAGAAAGAAATCACCTTCAGCATTTGTATGCCCAAAGTCGTGGTATGTCATCTTCATCTGATATGCCTAAACGGGCTTTAGAAAAGCCAGTGTGGAAATTACCTCATCCTATTTTACCCTTTCCAGGGAACCCAGAATCCCTAAAGTCTGTCACCATATCCTCAAACAGCGAGCCTTCTACTACCCTGACCAAGCCTAGAGCAAAATCATTGTCTGCTGTGGATGTGGAAAGGTGCACCAAGCCTTGCAAAGATTCCCAGAAGAAAAACTCTTTTAAGAAGTTGCTCAATATGAAACTATCCATCTGTTTCATGAAGAGTGACTTCCAGAAATTTTGGTCCAAGACTAGCCAATTTGGGGATATAACCACAGGCAATCTCTCGAGTGGAGAGCAAAAAGGGATTGAAAGTGATTGGCATGGCTTGTTGGTAGGAGAAGAAAAGAGAAGTAAACCCACCAAGGCATATTCTGCAGATAATTACTGCCTAGAATCCCAGAAGAAGAAGAAGAAATCTCGGGGCCAGACCAGCTCAGGTAATGGAGCAAGAGCTGAGTCTTTGGATGACCAAATGCTCTCCAGGGAGTCGTCATCTCAGGTGCCTTACAAATCTGTTATAAGCAACTGTGTTCCTGAGTATGAAAATATTCGTCATTATGAAGAAATACCAGAGTATGAAAACTTACCTTTTATTATGGCTGTAGAGAAAAATCCAGAGTTAGAATGGCAGAATTCCAGCAGCATCGAGGACACTGAAGCAAATGTGTACGAGATAGAAGAGCCATATGAGGCTCCAGATGGCCAACTGCAACTTGGACCCAGACATCAGCACTCCAGGTAATGCATAGACACCAAACAAACATTGTACTTTTGATGCATCATTGAAATCAACTCAGCAACCCTGTGAGATAGGTAGGCAGGGAGAATAATCACTTGGTAAGGGAGTGGTTTAATTAAGTATGTTAAATTATTCCAAAGTGCCGTCTCTTTTTATCATATAGCCAAAATGGGTCTTTGGAATGTAAGCTTGAAGTTGTTCACTTATTTTAGTAGTTGAATCAGTATAAGGAAGAGCTGAATGGAACAGAAAGGTCTCAGGACTTCATAGGCACCAACTTGGAAGTCATAGCAGGAAACTATGGAAGGAATTTGGCCAATTTAATAAGGTTTATTTGCAAGGTATAAGAAATCTATAAAGTCATTGAAATATTTGCTTTTACCTGTAATGCCCTTGTCAGATGAAATTTCTAAATTTGCCAGTTACTTTTTGAAGAGCAGTTATTGTTGAGGACTAATTTCTGAGTTCAGATTGATATAAGAAAAAATTCAGAAAACACTAACTAACTATTCCCCTTTCTCACTTTTGTATATGTATTTCCTACCCATGGTATACCTACTCCATTTGTCTTGTTGAAACCTTGTCCATCCTTGATGGTCCAGCTCAACAATTTTTGGCTTCATTAAGCTTCTACATTGTCTTATAAAGAAGTGTTTATTTCCTAATCTGACCTCCGAATTCTGCTGTGGTATCCTTATAGTCATTATCTTAATCTGTCTTATGGTACAATTGTTTATTGGTATGTCTGATGTTTTATATTTGCTTTTAAGTTTCATGAACCATTCTAGTTGCATCTTTTTCTCCTGCTTGTTGCCATACAAAGGGCTTATTGGGGGATCAGTAGCTATTATTTGGGTATATGAGAGAATGAATGGAAAAGATGCAAAGGAAGCAACCATGGTGGCTGCTTCTTTCTTTCTCTGTAGTCACAATGGGAGAATTGCATTGTATTTAAAGTGTTTGTTTTGTGCTTAACACAAACCACATAGGCCCTTTTTAACTCTTCATTTTTCTTAGGTCATTAACTCAAAGCTTTGAGCACTCAGGTCTGAAAATGGGACTTTTATAAAAATATTAACATATATGGCATATAGTAGAGGCTCAAACAAAGGGATTATTAGGTGAATTGAATAAATAAAATGTATTCAAAAACAAGCAAGACCCTCTGTTGGCATAAATATTTTGACAGAGAATTGGAAATAAAATCCATCTTTTTAAAAAAGAGATAATTTAAAAATTATCTTTTTTTTATGCCTGTGCTTGTCTCCATGGAACAATTTAATATGCTTTTTTGTTCTGTGTGTGTGTGTGTGTGTGTGTGTGTGTGTGAGAGAGAGAGAGAGAGAGAGAGAAACCAAGAAAGAGGGATGAATTTGTCTTATTCATGATATGCTATAATCCTTAGCCAGGGTGAAAATTTTTTCTTGAAATTGGAGATTTGGCCTTTGGGAAATCCTATTAGATTTCAGGCTAAAATACTGAGAGCTTGTCATTATCTCTAATACAAGCTGTAAGTTTCTGAACAGTGTCCTGTATCTAGTATGCTTCTTATACAACTAGGGCACTGATGCTCAAGTGGGGGTAACCAGAAGGGAAGGGGTTAACGTACATAGCCAGCCACTGTGGGCTGGATGGCATTCATAAGGAGGGTTCTTTCCGTAGGCCACAGGAAACCAGGGGCAGTTTTGGACAGGTTGCAGGATGTCAAGTAGGGCAGCCTGGTGAAGAATGGCTGAGCTTTGATTTTGAATTTAGCTTTCCACAGAGATTTTTGTTTAGGCGTGGAGCCAGAAAGCCCTGAACGGGCTTGAGACTCCTAAAATGTGCCAGTGAATCAAAAATCTTCAGACATAGGCTCCTACTAACTGTCTTACTTGGGAGGTTATTCCTTTTATAAACAACACTGAGTAGACAGAGAAAGCAAAACCTAAGCTTTGGTGAGGACACCCAGACACCTTAAAATAAGGTAAATGAGAACTGGCATCTACATTTCAGGTGAACTGAAAGGATCCAAGTGGAATCCTATTTGGTAGTCTGGTTGTTGAAAATAAAGCCCTGTGCCCTGGAGTAATTAATGCAAAATCAAACATCTTAGGGTTGTAACATGATAAGAAAAAGACACAAATGTACCCTGTTTAAGATTCTTCTGCTGTGGTGAATCAAAAGAATCTCCAAAGCCTCAGAGAAAAATCTGCACTTACCTTGGGGACTGATTCACAGATACTTGCTAATTTTACCGTCTGTATATATAGCAAACCAGATTCTAGATTAGTAAACAGATATTTGGCAAGTTTGGGGGTAACCCACATGGCCACCTTCTTTAGAGTAGATGTTTCGTAAATCTAACAATTTAATATTTACAAACGCATGACAACAATGTTTATGACTTCTTAGGAAATAATTCCCAATTCCAAATAGGTTGTGTTCTAAAGGTTCATGACAATTTGGATCTCAGACTATATCCTAAAGAAACAGTTATGGAAGTGGTGATCAGGCCCCAGTCTACCCTCCAACTGATATTGGCCATAACTGAACTGAGGAGAATTGGCCAGAGTGGGATTGAGTACTGAGACATCAGAATAGCTAATCAGTGGGTCTGAGGCTTCAGGGTTTGTGGAAAGGGTGAGGTGACTAAAGAAGAATGAGGAAATTGGGGGCTGGGCTTGCTGTTAGAAAAGCTGTCAGGCACTGGGAATGATAAGAAGGGAAGGGCTGGGTAGTTAAGAAGTTAGGATGCAGTGGATTTTCTTTCCTCCCTTTTCATTATTTTATCTCGTTCTCCTCATTATTTTACCTCTTTCCCTCTTAGTTATCCTTCGTATGATTCTGCTAATTGAGTTTCTGACCTCAGGCAAGAGTGACTGGAAGAAACTGGTGAAATGACTGAATGTGGAAGAAGTGGCTCTGAGCAGTGCAGTGGGAAGGATGAACAGCCCTGGAGAGTGAAGGCAGGTGAAGGGGAGCTGCCAGGGCCTTGTGAGCAGTAGCTATAGGTGTTCCCTGGTGAGTCATCAGTTGATCACCTGAGTTCTCAAAAGCAGTTTTGTTAGTAGTAAGATTGTGAAACACTCTAGACTATTATCCTGCCTTCTGGGTACCATTATCGGCGCCCTTCCCCCAATGTTTCAGATTAATAAACTTACAACTGGCAGGCACTGAGCCTTCTTGCTGGCTTGCAGTGATGAGTGCTCATTAAGAAGTTTTATTTACATAAGGAAGTTCCTAAAATTGGGGGCTTTGATATTAAAGAGTTATGAACAAATCAGCTAAATAGTAGTATCGACATGTTGGAAATTTTCCTCTTAAAATTGTAACAGATTTCTTGATTCTATAACCAAGAAAAACTTTCCCTGGAGGTATTCCAGTTTACTTCTCTAGTGTTTTTGTTTGCTCTTCTAAGCACTTTAAAAAAAAATGTGTGACCAGTGGGTTTTCCTAGGTGATCTAGAAAGCACTCAGTTTATTTATTCCACACTGTTGACCTTGTGTCAAGAACTGTGCACATAAAGGCAAAAGGGGTGCCAGCTCCCAAGGAGCTTCAGTGAGGCCGCACACAGTTACAGGACAACATGGGTTTTTAATACAAGTTTTGTCTGAATTGTACCTTTAGTGCAGGCTATTAAAAAGAGACGGTGACACTTGAACCAAGACTTATATGCATTTAGCATTTGTCATTTTCTAACCCTGATAAGAGCAGTTTCATTTGTGCCCTGGAGGCAAAAGTGAGATTGAGGCCTGAGGGGGACTGAGAAAAGAGGAAGTAGAGTCAGCAAATGTAAATTGCTGCTCCTTGAAACTTTGCCCAGAAGTCCCTTGACAGGTTTTGACTTATCCTTTGGTTTTCCTCAAGGACCAGGATTCAAGATAAAGTAACTTAAAAATCATTTATTTTAAATTAATCTATGTACTCTCATTTCTGATGAAGAAAGTACTAAGTTTGTCTTCTCCTCTTCTAAGCACAAAACTGGGCCTCAAAGAGTCGCTGAATGGCATTACAAGGCGTTCCATATCCCATGACAGCATTTGCGTTATAAATCATCAGACCTGGTCTAGAAGATAACTCCCTTGAATTGCCTTTACCATCTGGTGATATTGTTGGATTTTAACATAATGGTTAAAGTATAAGTTAATAGTCTTAATGAGTATGTCTGTGTTGTCATAGCACTGATAAGATTATGCAGTTAGAAGATGGGGGTTGGGATTCAAATATCTCAGGCAGCCCTTTCCTGTGAGTTATTTTCAGCACCAGTTCAGGAAATATCAAAAATTTGTGTGGCTCTTTAACTTGTGTTTCTTGTGCTGGAATCATAGCCACACAGTTCTGGCAAATCTGTTTGTTTACATACTTACCCTACATTTGAAACTGCAACTAGAAGCATTGGATTTTATTCCTTGGCAATAAAGCTTTCTTTTTTTCCTTTTAAGCCAGCATTAGAAGCTAGTTAAAGTGCAGTGGTTTGTCTCTTTTACTACCCATACAGATAAGTGATATTTTACCAAATATATGTGCTTTTATGTGGTAGGATGTCACTTTATATTTTTAAGAGGCATATTTTTAGTCAGACATAAAAGAACAAATACCCTACATTGTGGCTGTGTGTATGTATACACACACACACACATATCCTGTCCTGCTTGGTAAAAATATATTGTTTTGAGACAACTGAATTGTGTACATTTTGGGGGAGGGAAGTGGCATTATTATTTCTTGAGATAATTGATTTTCTACAGCTGTGCTTTCATTGGATTTTTGAGTATTAATTATAATTATAATTTACCCATGGATATGCTGATTTTTGTTCTTATAAAATTGCAATTAATTACATCAGTGAGGCAGAAATTGCTTTGCAAAATGAGCTTCTGACCTATTTCCTGGAGAAATGTTCCCAATGTGAACCTTTTGGGAAGGGCAAATGTGAGGAGGGTCACAAGGAGCCCTCTCATTCTCTTCCAAAGCATTTGTGATTTCTATAGTTACCTGAAAGGTAAAGATAATTAGGTAGTCCATCAGTGTGTCTATAGGTTAAATATTAGTAGGATGTTTGGAATGCAGAATGCATTTTTGCAATAGACATAACTTGAATAGGAATTAGGTTCCCACCCAGCCCAAAAGAACATATTTAGCTTCTAATATTTGAAAAAATGCAATGGAAAATACAAGAAAATGAAACTGTGGCAATACTAAAATAGAATAATAAAATTAAACAAGTTGTTGTTATAACTCCTAAATGTTAGTGGAGACAATGAGAAATAGCTTAGTTGAGGAGGAAACTACTAGTGGATGAAGAAGTAGAGAGATAAACTTTGGCTCACCAAATCCTCCAGGTAGTTCAGGGGAATTTTCAGGTTGAGGCTCAGGTTCATATGTAAGAGAATGAGTATGTACATATTTCAGGTCTTCATAAATAATATCTATGCTTGTTTATTACTTTTGTAAGCTTTCTCTGTTATTCCAGACATTTCTTTTAAATGCATCACCTTTTCTTGGAATTGCATAGATTAGTATTTAGGAGAAACACTTTGTTAAAAAACTAGGTTTGTTTTTCTGACTGAACACCTGATGAACACCTGAAACTTATGTAATAATACAGTGTTACTTCATTTTTTAAAATGCTAAACAAGATTTATGTAAATAAGAAAGTAGGTATGTTTATATGAGCCCATTTAATACTTTCTTGAAACTGTATTAGATACAAAAGACTGTTTTAGTTGTAGCACATGTGGGTGTGGAAAGCTACAGAGATCTACTGACCTTTTTATTGAATACTGGATTTAAAAGTTATGTTGAGGGCCTCCCTGGTGGCACAGCAGGTTAAGTGCTGCGCTGTGGAGCTGTTGGCAGCAGCGATGTGAGTTCAACGCCCAGCCAGAGAGATTCCCACATGGCACGGCAGACCCCTCATGCCTCGCCCGCTGCTCCCCTCAGCAGTATATTTCTGTCCATCTGCCTGTTCTGCTCCCCACTCTGTCTCTGGTGAACCCTCTCGCCGCCCCACGCCTCTGGCCTGTACCAGCTTGTATACATAAATAAATAAGTCTTTAAAAAAAAAGTTAAGTTGAAGAATGGAACTGCCTGGTTTCTTCTGGGTGGTATGGAAAAAACTACTTTGGTGGTTTAGTCTGGATCTGGTAATTGTTTGTGATTTGTGAATCTCTGGAGGGGGAAAAAAGCATTTGCAAGTAGTTTTGACATCAGGCAGAGAAAATCTCTCATTAGAGCTATAAAAATTGGGTTGGCCAAAAAGACTATCAGTGGAATAAAGTGCTATGATAGTACTTCCAGTAAGAACAGCTATTTTCTGCAGTTTTCTTTCAGATTTCCTAGCCCTCCTTGTTTGTATTAAAGATCCATTTGGCTGCATGTAAGTGTGAATTGGAGCAAGGTTGTATTTGGCATTATTATTCCTTTTTATACATAAAGTAATTGAGTCATGGAGGTCAGTGGCTTCAGGAAAAATAGACAAAGGTGGAAATGCAAATAGGCTAGTGGTCTAAGCCTCACGTGTTCAAGGGTCTGTTTACCAGACTCTCTGGGTTTATCAAAGTATTTTGGTTTCTGCTTCAGGAAAGGTGAAATAATAAACCCTGAACAAAGAAAGTCAGTTTCCCCTGAATATTTGGAAGGGAAACAAACACATTTAGTCTTTTTATGTTTGAAATGAATGGTAAAACTGCTTGTTCTTTTAGCTTCTATTGGTTTAGTTGAAAGCTTTGTTTTACTGAGATCATACATATATACATACATATACACGTGTATATATGTATATATATCATACATATATACATATATTATACATATATATGTATATATGTATGTATTTATATATATTTATATATATTTATATATATATTTTAACTTCTTGGTAACAAATTTATAATAGGTGATATACTTTGGCATATGTTGGTATCATTTGAAACATTAGGAATTAAAGGATAGATTTGGTTTTTAATAAACAGTATAGCCTAACTTGTTCCCCATAATCTGAAGAGCAGTTCTGAATTTAAATTGTTTAGCAAATGTAATTTCAAGTCCAAGAAAGTAGAAACAGTATATAAAAGGCTAATTGGTAACTGTTTTCTCCTTTTGGGTTTTAGGTGTATCTGCAGTTACAAGTAGACTGGTTTTAATTTAGATGAGTAGCTTTTTCACAACCTAATATTACTTTCCGTATCTTCACTGTTAGAAACATGAGAATAAAGCACAGTTCTCTGCCACCCTGTTAGGTTGTCAGAGGAGGAAAGGAGGGAAGGCCAAGAGATAATGGTATCATTCATGGGTCAGGTATGATTTATTTGGTAGCAAAAGTTTGTGAGAGGAAACATAAATGGAGGTCTTCTGGGTAGTTTGAAAAAAATTAGAAACTAAGATATGCCTTTTAATGGTTTTATGTTAAATGTAGTCACAGAATCATTAAATCATAGAGCTAAAGGAATAATTACAAACATCGAATCCAGCCTCCTCGCTCACTGATGAAAACAAGTCCAGGGAGACTTGTTGACTTTCCCCAGACCACAGAGATGGGAAATTACAAAATCAAGGCTCCAACCTGGTGCTTCAAAATATCTTATCGCACCTTGTAGTGCTGTGGGGGAGCATTCTAGAGTGAGCAAGATTTAGAAAATTCAATTTCAGTTGATCTTAACTTGATATCAAAAGGTTCAGATTTCCTTGTACCCTTGTCATTTTTCTCCTGTTATAACATATTTTGGCCCCTACCAGGAAAGAGAACTATATGCATGTGAAGATAGAATTATATGGCTCCTATTTTTAAAATGATGATTTTAGGGAGGTGAATATTCACCCAAACAAATGTCTGATACTGCTAATGTATATTAATAAAACTTTCTTCCCTCAAACTACCTGACTTTCCTTCTACCCCTTTTAATCCCCACCTCATCAAAAGTTTATCAAGGATGAAAAATCCTGTTAACCCTATAGTGTAGATTGTATGCTTAATAGTAATAGCTGCTATTTTCTCAGTGTTTCTGATATGCCATACTAATATTATGCTAGGAGCCCTTGCATGTACTACTTAGTCCCTACCATCCTATAAAGTTGATGATATTGCCTTCTTTTACAAATGAGGAAACAAAGACTTAGTGTGGTTAAACTACTTGTCCCAGGGCACATAGGGAATATGTCCATAAACTGCATAAAGAATCATACTTTCTGATACTGAGGCACATTTGATCACATGCATATTGTTCTGTACTTTGGGGATCCATAAACAGTAATTAACTATTAAACCAAAGTATTTTAGAGGTCACAAAAGTACTGAGGTCCAATGGTTTTACCATTATTTTACTTTTTAATATGTAATATTGATAGAGTTCTGTGAATCTTTCATCCAGGGGACCACAATGAACAAAATACTGTCTTCATTTATTAACTCTCTAGAGGAAAACAGAGACACCTGCAAGTGGTATGTATAGACCCCACAGTTTTTATGCAAAAAGAACTCATGAATTAGAAAGCTTTTATGGCTACAGAAGGGCTGGTTCAGTGGTTGGAAACTGAACTACTCATGTCATTTTTGCATTTGATCAAGGTAGTAGTGACCACTATTCAAAGCAAGTTAAAATGGTTACTGCTGTTTACCAGTTGCATGTAGACATTAATGACATAAAAAGGAGGTCTCCTATTTCCCCCACAGATTTACATTAGAATTACTTTCTTTTTCTGGTATCCCTGTCTCTCATTTTACTCTCTGTCAAGTGCTCTTGTGACCTCTAAAGTACTTTGGTTTAATAGTTAATTACTATTTATGGATCCCCAAAGTAAACAACTTTGTAAGTTGAAATACCTTTTATATTAAGATAAGGTTCTTATCTTAATGGAAAAACAGACTTTAATGAATGGTAGAGATTTTTCCCTAAAAGGTAGGTGATATACTTACTTTAATGAACTGAAGATTTCTTGGAGGAGATAGAACTTCTGGAGCCTTTTGAATTATGAGAAAGCAAGAATTGAAAACTGGACCAGGGAGCACATTCACTTGGGCTACAGGTGGAAAGAAAGGATTAGGTGGAGCACTGCTAGTATTCTTGTTGTGGCCACTGATCACAATCACTGACCCCCTGTCCAGAGGCTTGCAGAAACTGACTCCAAGGTGATTGAGATGCCCCCTTGTGACATTTTAATTTGGCTTCTGTATTCATTCTACCTAGGTTCAACTAAACTTGGCTTGTCTCTCTCTTTTTTTTTTTTTAGCAAATAAATCAAGTTTCACTCAAAATAACTACACTATTGGCCTCATTTGTCCGAATATTTCATTATCAAAGAGGGTAGAAGGAAATGCTTAGAATTTTTAGTCTACAGGTACATACATGTTTCACTGCCTTATAACACTTCCTTCCTCTTTTCTTCCCCATGTTTTATGCTAAAACAGAGGATAGAAAAGAATAAGGGAATGATACTGCTCTGAAGGCTTTTTGTTACTGGAACCTGTTGAAATCCTGTGGTCTCAACCTGCCGGTTTTCCTTGACTCTGGTTCTCATTTAAACATAGTAACATTTTAGCTCATCAAGGGGATAGTTTCAGTAGTTTCATTCCCTAGTAGCAAATCGTTTCCTTCAGAGAAAGTTGGAGTTTTAGATTTTATCTTGTAGATTTATGGAGAGAATTTTAGTTACATACAGATTTTGGTTTTATAGAAATCAATAATCGATAATAATAAAATCAATAAGGAATAATCAATAAATCAATAGGAAGTGTTAGAAAGGAAAATAGAACTGGATAAGTTAAAAAAAAAATACCTTTATCTCCTCTTATTCACTTAACCAGTTCTGTTTTCCTTTCTAACACTTTCTATAATGTCGGTATATTATCTCTTTACATAGTTGCTCCTTTGTCTTCCTTACTTTACTACAGCCTGCATGAATGGGAGACACTAAATTTCACTGTATCACTGTATCTCCAGTGCCTAGAACTGTGCCTGAAAAATAGGCTCATAGTAAATATTTATTGAAAGACTAAATATGGAAGTGCATTTGTGGATCTTGTGTTTCCACTCCCTGCCATAGCATTTTACTGGGCATATCCTTCTTGTGGTATAATAAAAGTAATACTTAACATTTACTCTATTGATTGTATATCAAGCAGTACAAGGCCTCCCTTTTCTTGATCTTCTATTATTGCACAGCACTATCATAGCACTTTATTACTCTCCCCCTTCGCACACTCCTCCTCCACCCTGAAAAAAAATACTCACCTTGTAAAATATAGCAATAAATATTACAAGAGCTTAAGCACCTTTGTACTCTTGGATCCAGCAGATACCTGGCACAAAATAGGTGGTCACATCTGAGCAAATACTTGTAAAGTTCAATATTGCTTTTACTTGTGTGAGGTCAGAATCCAGCTGCATTTTGAGTAAGCCAGTGTCCCACTGATCAGACTTACAGAATGCACAGGAAACATCTGCTAATTTTGGAAAGCAATTACACTGATTGGAGAATTACTGCTATTCACTAAAAACAAAGCTCCTTTGGAGAAGAGAAGTTGAATGTCTTTATTAGATACATAGTGAGCATCCTTTCCTATTATAGAATGATTAGGCAAAAAACACTCTGTGCCTTTCATTCACTGGTCCTCTTCACTAACCTGCAGAAGTCATAGGGTGTAAATTCAACACCAGTCAAAAGCAATTTTTAACAATTTCTTGAGTAGTAGAGATGTTAAGATACCTTTTTGTGTTCTTTAGGTAATAGGCAGTTGTATCACTAAAAAAAAAAATAAATTTCATGAAACTTTTTTAAAAGAAAGAATTTTTTAAAAAAGATTTATTTATTTATGCATACAAGCTGGGGAACAGGCCAGAGGCGTGGGGGCGGTGAGAGGGTTCATCAGAGACAGAGTGGGGAGCAGAACAGACAGACAGACAGACGGAAAAACACTGCTGAGGGGATCAGCAGGCGAGGCAGGAGAGTCTGCCGCGCCATGAATCTCCTGGCCGGGTGTTGAACTCGCGTCGCCACTGAGGACAGCTCCACAGCACAGCGGTTAAGCGCTGCGCTACCAGGGAGGCCCCTAAAAGAAAGAATTCTTTCTGTGCCTTACATTTAGTACTAAAAAATCTAGTCTATAGGTGCCTTTGCAGTGGGCAAAAATGTGCAAACCTGTCCTGAAGTCAAGAACCTGGTGAATTGCCAGGTATAATTTTTATTTATATGGAATTGCTCCAAATGATTTAGCTATAGAAAATCCCTTAAAAGATGAATTGCCAATATAATTATTTCAGGATTGAACCTGTCCTGCCTAAATATTTTAGACTCTTTGCCTTGTTGTGAAATAAAGTATTTTATGAGCCTTAATGTGGACTCATGGACTAGTTGGGTATCTAAACTGGGAAAATAAGAGTCTTACCTAAAAAAGTCATAAAATCTTGAAAAATGTTTACTAAAAAGAATCTCTTCACTGTACAATAGATGCTAAGAAGCCAGGAAAATATACTTGTGGATTTGCAAAGATAGCTTTTGAGACCTATTTGCTAGATTGCATCTTTCGTCTTTTTAATGTATTAAGTGCTATTTTAACAGGTACTTAACTGCATATTATATGCTGAGCACCATATTTGGGGAAGCATAAAGTAGCTTGTAAATGAAAAATTTAAAAGAATATAAAATAAGGATTTGAAAGTGAATTTATGATTATTAAAGAAATGGCTTTTGGTCCCATTAAAATGCATGAAGTCTTTTTGTAGGTCAAACTTTAAATGCTATAGTAATAATCCAGTATATTATTATTAGCTTGGGTGAGTTTTTTGAAATTTTTTTTGGGAAAATGAGTTTGATATATTTTTATACCTGGTGATTGCTTGATAAATTGTTGATGCTTTCATGTCTTAGGCTAAAATGAATTTCAGGGCCTCCTTGGTGGTGCAAGGGCTTAAGTCTCAACACTCTGAAGCTATAGGCAGCCACTGCAGCAGGAGTTCAATCCCCCACCAGGGAGCTAACCCACATGGCACAGCAGCCCTCTCCTCTCTTACCCACTGCTCCCCTCAGCAGTGTATTTCAGTCAGTCCGCTTGTTCTGCTCCCCACTGTCTCTGGTGAATCATGCGCGCACGTGCGCGCGCTCTCTCTCTCTCTCTCTCCCC